>JANIMW010006646.1:50795-61899 GCA_024582635.1 Todiramphus saurophagus | reverse complement strand
CCTGCTCTGGGTGACCCTGCTGGATGGAGCAGGGGGGGACACCAGAGCAGCTCCAGAGGGCCCTGCCAGCCCCACCACGCTGGGACTCTGGGATTCTGTGTTTATGTCAGAATTTCTTTTAATTTTTTTTTTTTTTTCCTGTGTAACTTGCTTTGAATTGCCCATGTACATCATGGGAAAAAAAAGATGGGAGGAAGAGGGAGATGGTGAGAGGTGCCCCGTCCACTAAGCATGTGAGGCTCTGATAATTGCTGCCTTCACAGCCTCTGTCTTTCAGAGCAGACTGTGATTTCATTCCTTGATGTTTTTGGCCGGTCAGAGATTGGCTAACAGGGTGCCAGTCACATTTAGAGTTACTGAACAATTACTTCCAACTTACAAGCCTACTATGGCAGAAGGTTGCTTCCAATGTTCAGCACCTCTTGAATGAGGATAAATTATTGGACAGAAAGGACTTAATGAGACACATCACAAGCCCCTTGTTCCTCAGGGAGGTGGTGTAGCTGGAACAGCACTGGTGATGCCGTGTCCCTCTTTGACTTCTCACCGGGTCCAGCTTCGTTTCCTCCTGGCTGCTGCAGTGTGTCTGACCCGAGCCAAAGCCGCGGAAAAGCCAAGTTCCTGCGAGCTACGGTTTCAGCACTGTATCGTTTTGGGGTATTTATTGAAGCGTGAGCTCCACAGACTGTATTTGCCAGGTGAGAAGGGATGCACAAGGTAACAGCTTCTGTGCCTTTGAGGTTTTGGATATAACCTTTTTTGTCAATAAATGCCAAGCTGATAGTTCTTTTGTTTATCTTTTGAGTAAAACATTCAAAAATTTCATATGAAATGTACCTCGTGTTTTCTCTGACAGAGTATTGTTAGTCCAGAAAACACCTTAAAAATGAAAGTTCTGTATTTTTCATTAGCAAATGCGTTCTCCGCAGCTGTAGTATCGCTCCAAGAAGAGCTTTTATTTGACTAATTTTTGATGGGCTTTTAATATTTACGCACAGGAATTTTGTGCTCTTTGAAATAATTTCTTTGAACCTCTTTCTGTATTACTTAGAGGAGAAGAAAATTGGCATGGCACCAGTGCAGTGCACTAGAAAGGCGAGAGCATTTACTGTTTTCATAAACATCCTCAGAAGATTTACATGTGTCCCTTACTGGTGACCTACTGTAGATCCTTTTCAAGGAATCCATGAATATGTAGGAATACATAGGATAAATATGGATTAAAACCCCGTTTTTTAACCATAGATTTGCATTTTTAAATGATTTTGAAGACTCTTTGCTAGAATCAAATGCAAAATACAGGAGCTATTTACTAAATATATTTAAACTATGTATTTGTTTTATTGAATAGCAAAACAAAGTAAGCATTGCAACAGTTTTGTTATGTTTGATGGTTTCTTTGTTTCAGGGTTTTTTTGTGGGGGAAGATAAGGTGTGTGTTTTAAGTGGCCTAACCACACATGTAGTTGTGCCTCTCCAGCTCCTCTGCCCCCACAGTTTCTGACAGTTTCACAGCTTTTAAGTAAATTAAGTCTTAAAGTTCAATCTTTGCTGATTGTCATCACAGAATCTGAAAAATCAAAACCCAGGGTGTTTTTAGTATCCTGGATGAACAGGGCAGGAAGGATATGCACTTTTTTCCTTTTCTTTTTTTTTTTAAACTGACTTGGTAATTTTCATTTTGCAAAGACATTTAAATACCTCTCTAGGTGGCTCCACTTCCTGTAAAATACTGGTTTATGGAAATTTGCTTGGTTTAGAGAGTAATAAAAAAAAAAGGCTTTAGTTTTAAGATGCCACAGTTTAAAGCAGGTTATGGGAAAGTATGTTAGGTATTTATCACAGAAAAGCATTGGATGTACATTTGTAAATGTATATTGTAAAAGAATATGTAGGGGAACCATGGAGGTACGTTCTTCAGATACATTCATTTCAACACTCTTAACTGTAAAATCCTCCCCTTGCACTGTGATGTGCTGAATGTTGTACTCAGCGGGGATTCAGAAGTCTACAGTTTTTGATGTTCTTTCCATACAAGGCAGTTCCACAGCCAAACATCGTCTGTATATCGGTAACACTTTTGTTACCAGTAACAACATGGGTATATGAAGAGTTCAAACCAATTCAGAGACGGTTTGGGACAGTTAGCTGGGTTGTAGCTTGGCTAGCTGCTAAATCAGGCTTGTTTGCTGTGTTTTGAGTTCAGCACCTGATTTCCTCGGGTTATATGTATAAAAGACAGCTCGTGTTAGCACAGCGTGACTCTTCCAGAGCGTATTTTAGTGGCTGGGCCACTTGCAAGGCTAAAACTAACAGACGTGGGATTGTGTCTCTAAGAAGGAATGAGAATGTAAGACTATATGTACTGCCACGAAAGATCTGTCCAGTTCAGCATCCTGGTTCCTGTCACGGGTCCATAATGCCTTGCTGTAGAGAGAAGAAATGGGTTCTGTGTAACATCGGGGGGGTTCGTGCCTGGTTTTCTGGGGATCGAGGCAGATTTCAGCCCTGGTTATAAAATGACCTAATGCAATCAAACCAGAAGCACCAGCTCACGAGTGAAATCTGAAGTCATCTGCAGTGTATGCTGTAGATATCTGCAAAGCCTTCAGTGGAGACTTCATTGGCTCAAGGTCTGGCCCCCAAATGAAAGTCTAGCTAACGGCTTTGTGTGAGTAGAGACTCCTAGTCTTGAAAATTTAGGGAGAGGAATATGGCCACAGAGTAAAACAAATTGTAATAATGCTTGTAATAGTAATTCTAGGCATTAATCTTATGATTTGAAATGAATACTGTTTTGTAATATAAACGACAGTAGGTTGTACTGGGATATAATCTTTCTAAAATTAGGAAGATTGATTGAAAACTTTTCCTTTAAGAGAAAGAAATTGGAGATTTTCTCTCTCTGTAGGCGTTTTGCCACACAGTAACTCCAGACTGGAGCTCTTAGATGGCCCCTCATGTTTTCAAGGCTGGCACATTTTTTCTCGCTTGTTTGGGTAACGGACAAGGACTGGATTTGATCTTTGATTAACAGTGCTTTCTAAGAACAATGAGACGGAAAGAAAGTAAAAGCAATGATGTTTACATCAGACTGGGAATCTTGTGCTTTTGCTCATTTCTGTGGAATTAGATCGTAAGTGTAGTTATTCTAAATAAATGTATTCAGAGCAACTTGACAGCCACTTGAGTGAGCAGTTCCAACCAGGCAATTCCTAATGCTTCCTGAAAGCGATGCCGTAGAGCTTCTTCCCCTGGAAGACCAGGGTGTCCATAGGAAGAGCTCACCAGTGTCCTTTGCAGCTGAAGGAATAACTGGACATTCAAACATTCCCAAGGGCAATGGAAGTTTGGAATTAGTGCGGTTTTAGAAGAGTCAATCAATTTTCACTTGTGATACAGTAAGGTCAGCAGTTTCAAAGTTAAAATTTAAACTGTCAGTGGACACCGAGTTGTTCAGTGTATGTTCACGGCTAGAGAAGGTTAAAACCCAGCTTACAAATTGTTTTCAAATGCCATCTTTTCTTTGTCTGTTCCCTGTGCTTAGCGTTAGGTGCTTCATGTTTTGATCTGATTACACAAAAGGGTATGTGTTGAGTGGGAGAGTAGAGGACACTTGATGTCCATTGCATTTGAATTTGAAAGAAGCACCCATAAGACAATGTAATACAGAAGTCTCAGATGAGTTTATTATCATGAGACTTTTGAGAGGTATGACTTCCAGGGAGTTAACATTGGAACAAGCCGTATTTTACCCAGCTCATCAAGGGGTGACGATCAATAACAGCAAAGCATTTTTTCCCAGATGCCAATGGCAAAAGAGGTAGCATCCCATTTCAGGAGATCCATCTGCGCTTCAGACTCCGTTTCACTCGCCTTAGAGGCATCCCTCTAGTATCAGGGCAGCTCATTAATAGTTTTGGTTTTCCTCTCTCCCACACTGTATTCGTCAGGTCTCCTGAGATTTGTGCTTATTTATTTAGACTGCCCAAGAATAAAATATTAGATTCCGAATGAGAAGGTGGAAATTATTGTATTGAAGGGTACTTCTTTGAGGTGTAACATTGTATGAGCGTTAGAATGTGGAAGACAGTGCATTGAGCAGTTGATGTGACAGCTTCTGTCCGTGACTACAGAAACCCAGTGAATTTGAAGGATTACCACTTCACAAGTCATTAAAAGCACACAAAGATGGGATCTGGCTCATTTTTCTATCAGCAGGATACATGTGTCATAACTGTATGCAAACCGTGCCACGCTGCTCTACTTTCTTATCAGTGAAGATTTAATAGCAGGGATTTTTGTCTTTTATCGCGTTAAAAAAAAATCTTGTTGAGAGAAATCCTTAAAACACCTTGTCTTTAAAACCAGTTCTTTACAGGGATCAGTTTCAGTTTTCCGTTCAGTCATGCCCTGAAACTGGTGCCCTGCAGAACAAGCCTATTGGATAAGGTGGAGCTTTGGAGTTCTCGCTGCTGCCGCGAGTGGCAAAACACAGATGGAGTCGGGAGGCAGGATGAGCACTGGTCTCTGTCCCAATGAGCATCAAGTCTTGATCCACCCATGGTGACAGACGAAACTTTGCTGATATGCATTTGTACTTATTCCAATGTTATTTTCCTCCATTTCTCCAGATGAAATAGGTTTTTTATGTTCTAGCTTTTCATATCTTCAAATACTCATGGAAAGCCATGAGTGATGGACAGCTGTTAGCTAAATTACAACAAAAATAGAGACTTTTCCTTTTTCAGTGCAGGTGAAGCTCTTAATTAATTCTCCTTTACTGGTATTGGTCTGTAAAATGGGAGTTTCCTCTATTGCAGTTTGTTATCTGAATACATTCAATATTAATTGAAATATTCAATGTTCAAGTCCTTACAACTTGGTTTATTCTAAAGACTAATCCTTTGCGCTTGAACATATATATATAATCAAAGCTATTAAATGTAACAAAACTGATTCCTTGCTTGCATTTACTTTATTATGACATTCTTATTGTCAAGTAAAAATAATATCTTGACTTTTTTGCTCGTTTATGATAGATGTTTTCATAAATAATGGGGATTAATAAGAGTCATTATTCTAAGCTATGTGTGGTTTTATTCTTTCCGTTAGTAAAATGATGCTTTGATTCCTATTTCTTTTCCTTCTATACACTTGTTTATATTTATGAAGCTTGAACTAAAATGTGAATAAAAGTGGTAAATTTGTGAGAAGGCATTTTAGATCTTTATGTGCTAAATAAACTCTTAATGTATATGGAGCCATCGTCAACGGTGAGAAGGGGAAGAAGAAAGTAGAGACTGGACTGTGGAACCACATGATAATTTTATGCCCTGCTTTTCATGCTCCCTTTTCTTTCATTCGTCCCTTTTGTCAAATGTTTGAGCTCTGCCTTGCCAGTGTCTTCCCAGTACCTGTCTCTCTTATTCTTAGTCAAACTACCAGAAAAAAACCTTTTTCCATCTGACTTATTCAGAAAAGGGCACTTCCAGTGTGGAATCAGTTGTCCGTTGATTGTAAAGTAAGGATGGTTTGTACTTACCTGAGCAGGAAACTGGAGCTCTGTTATGTAGTGGGAGAAGGGCATGTCCTGCTTGAGCTGCCTTATCTGTTGTAGAAGGATGGGCTGGCAGGGGCTGGTGGGGAGAAATGGAGGAGCTCGTCATTAGGACACCTGAATGCAGTCTGGAGCAGTGTCATTCTCCCTTCCCTCTGTCATAGTTAGTCTGGCGCCGGGTGTATCACTCAGACTGAGCGTTGCAGAAACGATTGCTGATCACTTGCTCATCTCCCTTACAAAGTTTGAACCCCTGAGCCAAAGCACAATCAGAATAAAGCCTTTTTATTTTTTATTTCCTCCCAAGTAGACATTGTTAGAACATCTAAAGTAGCACAGGCTGACTGGGTCATCTGGGGAGACGCTATGCTGCAAGTACAAGCCACAGACAAATCTGGCTTCCTTTTATGTTGGTTTTTGGTTTGATTTTGTTGGGTCTAACTGCAGAGAGGTGTTTAACTAGCAGGCAGTGCTATCCTTCATATCCCTCTGACATCCAGAAGGACATTCAGAACATCCAAGTGAAATTCCTCTAGAAGGTCATCAGATTTCATCTCCTTTCTCTACACAGAGCTATAGAAGGGCCAGTTGGGTTCAATTAGTTAATTGAAAGATACTTAAATGTGACCTCCTAAGCACTGAGGTGTTGTGTGTTTTGTTTTGTTTTGTTTTTTCCATTTTCTAATGTCTTCTGCACCTAATGCAGGATAATACCCAACTCTTCATTCATTACAGGCCTTCCCTTGGGAGTGTAAACTGTGCTAGTAGGTGACTATTGTTAAGGGATTGTGCTGTTGAAGTATAAAATGTCTTTTACACATCCTGCCACTGATAAAAACATTAAGGGAAGGAGAGGAAAACTGGCACAAACGCTATAGGATACCCAAATTTCTTCCCCCATTCTCAGGGCTGGCTCCCCGAGGCTGTTCTGCGGACGGCACTTGGTAGCTCCACATGACTTACACCATGGTAAGTTCCTAAGTAAGGTTTGTTGTCTGAGTGACAACGACTGATTCAGTTATGTTTTTAAACTGTGATTGTTGTGTTTTACTTCATTTTACATTAAATCTCTGAAGGTGCTTGGGTGGCAGTGCTCTATAATTGACTTGAGCCGATCCTTCCTCTGACCACTCAGCTGTTCCTCACGCTGAGCCGCAACGGCAACTTGGCCTTGGGTTGAGAGGATTGGAAAATCAACCTGGTGGAATTAAAAGCAACCAAACAAAAAAACCTGGCTCCAAAAATATTTATTTGGTTGAATCAGTTCCTTGTTCTGGTTCAGTGCGTGGCCATACAGGTATTTGCCAGGATGACAAAGCAGGTGTGGGCAGCTGAGCCACCAAGCGATGTCCAAAGAAGCGAGCCCTGAGACCGGGGGAAGAAAGTTGTGTATTCTACAGCATTTGTGCCAGATTTCCTCTCCTTTCCTTTATGTTTTTATGAGTGGTATGGTGTTTAAAAGTTAGTTTAGAAACATAGAAGATATGAAGGCAGGAGGCTATCTGTTGCTTGGCCGCTTTCAGCTGGGGGTCTGAGGGCTCTGTTCTCTACAGCCTAAGCAAGCTGAGGTGCTGCAGACCCTTGGTTGCCACCACTGCTTCCTCCAGCAAGCCACCTGCTCTTCCCCTGTCCTTTGCACTGACACCGGTTCCTATCACTGGGCCGGGTGAATGCTGTTTAAAGAAGCCGTCCAGCTGAAGCCTGTCCTCTGCCCCTGCAGAAATAGTTTTCTGGCAGTTTTCTGACTGGCTAGGGTTGAGATCCAAGAGGTGCCACTTCAAGTAAAGGAGCAGGAATGTATGGCATGGTTGAAGGAGGACGGGCGATAAAACCGGGTAGATGTGAGGGGCTGGTTGCAGCAAGGAGTCGGCTCTGTTTAAATTTAAAGCAAAAAGAATCCATCAGATTGCATGTTCAACGTTTGGCCGGATCAGCTGGCGGGGCTGATGCGCAGTGGGGCTGCACAGCTTCTTGCCTCTGGCTTGTCCTGGCTCGCGGAGCCCCGTGTCACTGAGCCGAGGTCACGGTCACGCAGCACTGTGCAGAGACACAGGGTGAGGAGCAGCTCCCGAGGTCATGGCCAGGGATGGGGAGAGGAGCAGCACCCCTGCCACAGGGGCTGTGCTGGGCGACGGTGCTCGGGGTAGCTGTTTAGCTGAGTGACTGCTTACGCTCCCATTTTTAATGTGAAAATGGGAAAGTCATGCTTGCAGCCATTTGGGATTCCAGTTACTTCCCAGTGACGTGTAACTGCTGCCTCTGAACAATTCCCTGAATTTTACTTGAAGCACAGCAGTTCCCAAGCTTGATGAAACTTTTCATTGCTTCTAGTGTGCCACCCCAGCAACGAAACTTCTGCAGCCATGTGAGGTTGTCTTCGCCCTGTCCACCTCTACTACATGGTAATTATGCTCTGACGCCGCTGTGCAAACCCACTCTGAAGGTGGGGGCGATGTACAAGTGTTGTTCCTTGATTTCTGAGGGTTCTGGGTATTCACTGGGTGGGCAGGGAGTGGGGTAGCACAAGATGTCTCTTCAAAGTGGAGCTCACTCTAAGCTGCATTCATTTAAAATGCTGATGCTCATAAGGATTATTTTTAGGCACGCCAATGGAATTAAAGTTCAAAATATAAGTGCTGTCAGTATCTTCTGGGTAGAAAAATTTACGCTTTAATTACTTTTGGTTTCAGTTTCATGGGCAGGAACAAATTATTTTCACTTTTAACGTGTTTATGCGAAGGTGGGAAAACTGATAAGGAAAGTAAACTGTGTCACTCTTTAACTCCTTCCAATACATGCGTGCAGACTGGTTCGGAAGGAAAAGCAGCTACTGACGCTGAAGACCACAGGGCTAGTGCCGTGCTAGGGAAGGGGTTGGGAATGCAGAGATAGTAATTGGGTGAGGATTTCGACAGCGGACAAGGAGTTTAAGTGCCCCAAATCCAATGTTTTCAGTTCTCCCTGTGTGCAGGCCCCTTAGTTTGTTTATATTCAGTAAAAAATGTTCAGTCAATTATTTAGGTGTTGCTAATACCTAATGATGTGTTATTTCTAAATGTTAAATATAGATGATAAATAGACTTGATTGTGTATTCAGCATTTTAAAGACAATTTTCTTTTATTAAAAAGATTTAATATACTTATTACAAATGTAGTCTGCATTTGTATGCAGTTTGAAAACATAAAATAGATTAAAATATTGGTTATTTTAGGGGTGTGCACACAGAAATTAAGATTGCATGAATGTATGCTCAGATGACTCACTGTTTTAACAGGTGCGTGTGGCAATAAGTTGAAAAGCTATACTTTGCTTCTAAAGCTGGGCGATGTAATGGCACTGCCAGCCATTGGCAATGAGCCTTTGCTTGGTTTCAAAAACAACTAAACAAAGCAAGTTATTAAATAAATAACTTTAAAGTACAAGACAAGATTACAGTTTAAAAAAAAAAATCTGTTGATCATCATCTGGAAACTCGATCCAATATATTCAAAATTATTTACTTGCCAACAAAGGATTTAAACCAAACCCAAACCAAACAACAAACGCTCGCGACTGCTTATGTGAAAGACTTCCAGTGGGCCGGTGTTTATTGGGTGCCACGCTTCACGGAGAGCAGAACCAAATTATAAACCCGCTGTTCTCACCTCTGCCATTTTTCCTCCATCCCTGGGTTCTGCCATTGCTTTCGCAGCCAGAGGGGCCTAAGCACTGAGGTCTTTACACCCAGCACGCTACGATGAAAACATCGCGTTCTGATTGTGTTATTTGCAAGACAGAAGCAACTCAATGCCGTGTGGGCTTAAGGATAGGAAGTTGCCTCGGAAAGTTCTGTAAGGTCCAAACTTTCTTTCTATAGAGATGAAGGCACATTTTCCTGGCATTTACGTGACAAAGGAATCTTTCTGTAAACGTCTAGATGCAAGGAAACTGTGCATTGTAATTGTTCTATCCCATTGGGTGGTCGTTAATAACATTTTCCTGGAATTTCTAATAGGTGCAAGTCTGAGAATAAGAAATTATGTTCTCTTCAAATCTGCTCGTCTGCCAAAACTGAAATGAAATATAAAGGCAGTCACGGGAAAACAGTTGTAGCTCCATCCAGTGCAGGCCTTGCCAGGAATACGATCACTTATTCTAAAAGGATGGTTTCCCAAAAAGAATTTAATGGAGATTGGAGTGAAAATATACGGAAAACAATTTTGTCTCAAAGTTATATTACTTAAAAATAGAAGTCACCCGAGGGGTTTGTAATTCTTAAAATGAAAAGGGGTAGGTGCAAAGCTGCCATAGTGTAGCATGGCAGAGGGGGAGGCTCAGAGAAAGAGCCCTGGCTGCTGGTGGCTATTTCCTGTCCCCGCGAAAGACAAAGTGTCTCCTGGGTCGGGACAGCGATAGCTGAGGAGACAGAAATGCTGCAAAAATAGTATTCAAGTATTCTTTAAAAAACCTGCTGGGGGTCAAAATACTGTTGTTCTTGGCCAAAGTCTGGATGCTGTGCTCACAATGTAGAGCGACTTACAAAGTGTATTTCTGTCTTCTGGTAGGAACAAACAAATTTGGGGTTTTTTTTCTTTAATCTCCAGGAGTCAGGATTTAAAACAAACTAAGAATAAAAAACCCCAAACAGCTGAAGGTATCTAAAATATTGGGGTTTGTATTTTGTTTGTATTCATGTTAATAGTTGTGGAAGTGTAAATGAGCCAGGCCAGGCCAGGGTGTAACACCAACGCTAGGCTGGGCAGGTTGATAATGAGCGCAGAAAGAGCTGCGGAAAGGCTGTGATGACAGTTGCTTAGCAGAAACTTGAAGAACACAGAGCCACTGCTTGTGCAACTGTTTGCAATGATTAGAGCTTGTCTTTGTTTCTTTCTTTATCCTCTGGCTGAAAGTTTTTGGTTGACAAAGGCACTCAGGTCTGTGCAGCGTGCCCCTAAGGCACCCGGTGTGATGCCTGACGGTGTGCTGGGTTCTTAACCTTTGCCAAGTCAACATGGGCCAGATGAAATACATTTCCAACTGGTTAATTGGCAGATCATAAAGCAGTAATGGATGAAGGACGTTGTTGTTGGATTTTATAGAAGTTTTTCACAGCCCATTGCTTTGAGGATTCGGATAATGATCTGGAGGAAAATAGAATATAATCTCTGGTAAAATGCATATGTGCAAAAAAATTGATGGGGTAGTAAGTGTGAAGGATGGTCTGTACTTAGTTAATGGGGATCATTTCAACATATGCTGGTACAGCTCAATTTATCTGTCCAGGCAGTAAGACCATACATGCAGGAGGACTTTGGAAAGGGGTGGTTTGGTGGAACAATACAGTAGCTGCCATGCACGGTGCAGTCCCTTGGGGTGGATCTAGGGAATCTCGAGTGGACTTAAGTGTGCTTTTATTTTGCTGCATATTTTTTCCACCTAAACGTAAGGGAAAACTTTTCCCATGAGGGTGTCAGAGCCTGGCCCAGGCTGTGCTGCTGGGCCCCTGCTCTGGGTGCCCCTGCTGGATGGAGCAGGGGGGGACACCAGAGCAGCTCCAGAGGGCC
>JANIMW010006646.1:24935-45745 GCA_024582635.1 Todiramphus saurophagus | reverse complement strand
CAAGCCGTGGAGCTGTGGTGCTGAGGGACAGGGGTCAGTGGTGCCCTGGCAGTGCTGGGGCAATGGTTGGACTTGATAAGCTTGAAGGTCTCTTTCAACCCAAATGGTTCTATGATTGTGTTTCTCCACTCCCTTGATCTAGAAGTAGTGTTTCTCCACCTGGGTTTTGGGCTGTAGTTCTGTATGTATTGAGTCAGAATAACTGTGCCAGGAATGGGGGGGACACGGACACCACACACATTTTTTTTGTTTTTAATTTTTGTCCAGTGCTCCTCCTCCCGTTGTGCTGGCTCGTGTTCCTATGGCTGAATGTGAAGAAGGTCCAGAAATTCAGTGAAAACAAAATTATTTTCCTGGTTCTGCTTCTCAGCAGAATGAGTTCTCCAAGAGGGTGCAATGTGTGTCTGCACAACAACAGAAGGGAGCTCCAAGAAAGCATGTCCTTTATTAAAAAAAAAAAAACAAAAAAAACAAATTAAAAAACCCAAACATTAAAAGGAAGGGAGGAAGGATGAGGAGGTAGCAGGTCACCCAGCGGGTAATGCTCCCCGACAAGAGCTTCTCTTTACTCTCAGTAAGATGGATCCTCAGCTTGAACAGCAATGGGTGGTCCTCTTCTCCCATAGTTTTTCTTAGAAAATGAACCAAAGTGTTGAAGAAGCTCTTCCAAACTGTCCCGTTTGGCCTTTGAAAGGAATAAATTGGCCTCTAAATGCTCTGTAATTGTGGTGCTGTCCAAGGCAGGTCAGTGACCTCCTCTAGGAGCAAATGAGAGGAGTACTAGATCACTCTTTCTCTGCTAGCACTTGGTACCTCCTTAAATTCTCCGACTGAGTTTAGACATCCTCTCAAAGACAGACACTCCAGGTCCCCGTGGTGACAGATATATGTGGAGAGGTGGCAAAAGATTGCTTGGGAGGCTTTCTTATTTGTTCAGTGGTATAAAAA
The DNA here is from genome assembly GCA_024582635.1 of Todiramphus saurophagus. Classification (NCBI taxonomy): domain Eukaryota; kingdom Metazoa; phylum Chordata; class Aves; order Coraciiformes; family Alcedinidae; genus Todiramphus; species Todiramphus saurophagus. Next base: position 44,797 of record JANIMW010006646.1, on the reverse strand, counting down.
ATTGGTTTGTCCTGGAAACTGAGCCAGACGCTTTATACGGCTTCTGAGCCTTACTCCTCCACCTCCTTCCCTAGGAAACTTCCTTTCTTCATGCCATTGTTTTGTCTTTAAGGGTTTGTTTAGTCACAATCTTCCAAAGTGTCGTGGATTGAGAGAAAGCCCCTCAAGAACGCTGTGTTCTCCACGTGCACTCAGTGCTGTGGAGGGATATTGCTCAAAAAGGCCTCAGCATAAAGAAGGCAGGAGAGATGACTGGCGGGGGCCCAGGCTCTGTCGGTGCCAGACTGGGGCCAAGCGTGATGAAACGTTATTGTCCATCTACCCCTTTCCTCCCGCTCCAGCCCTCTTCTTCACCCAGTGTCCTTCCTGCTTTACCGTTTGGCCGTTTCAACCCCACCTTCCGCTCCAAGTCACTCTCCAGTCTGTTATTGCTGCCCTAAAAAGCCCCCGCTTGTCTTTTTGGTGGAACTGCTCTTGTACAGGACTTTGTGCGTGCAACCTTTGTAGCCTCTGTTCTCTCCTAATCCTCACTGTCTTTTTACTTGCCCTCTTCCACAGTGTTCCTTCATCCCTTCCGCTGGATCCTCATTCTCAAACATTATTTCCTTACGCCCTTGTTAAGAAGAAAAAATAAATCCATCTATTCTTCCACCTCGAGCACCGAGCACGGCGAGGGGTGCAGAGCTGTCTCTCAATAAAGCTCTTTTTCAGAGTGTACTCTTTAGTCGTCTTCTCTGTTGACCCTCTCGTCCTCTCTACCCTTCTCCTTCTCTTCCTGCATTTTCAATATTTTTGGATCAACTGCGTGGCTAAGTGCTTTCCAGCAGGGTTTTGAGCTGTGTGACAGGTGCCATGCTGTGCATTTCTTTAGATTTCCTCTGGTGTCCTGGTAGGATCTGTTTCTGCTGATTTTGATGCATTAGCATTGTTGGGTGTCAGCAAAATGCCCCGCAAACGGAGTTGGCAAGTGAACCGCAGCGCTAAAAGCAGAACTCGGTGGCTGAGGGGGAACGCGTTTACCCTCGGCCCTTCGCTCTCACACTCATCTCCAAACACGGGAGCACGTACTGTTAGTTCCGCTGTGCCTGGGTCCACCATCAAGGAGAGGTTTTGGACATAGCGCAGACCACAGTAAACGCTGGTGTCTTGGTAAGCAGCAGGGTATCCCCTGGTGTTTTCTGAACGGGTGTGCAGCCAGTGCTGCAGCTCCTGTGGAAAATGTGTACTCGGGCAAGCAGCCTTTAGGGCAGGCTTTTTTTTTTTTCCTTTTTCACTGAACTATTTTAAGATGTATTCCAAAAATGGTGTCTCTTCACATCTGAAACGTGTAGCTATGCACATTTTTAGGCCTGAAGCGGTTAGAGAGGTGCACGTGTATTGGCTGCGGGTCCCAGTGAGGTGTGAAAGCAGCACGCGTTGGTTCCCGGATCTCAGAACGCGTGTCTGAGCCGGTCCTCCTCTACTGTATGTTCCTTGACATACTTCCCTAATGAAGCTGTTCCTTTCCCAGCCTCAACTAGCTGTCCCTGGCTGTAGTGCATTAGCAGATCCCCACTGCTACACTGGACAATCGGCTGAAACTGGCTTTTACATTTAGAATTTGGTCTGAGTTTAATTTAGCCAATGTTTACTACTGTAACCTCTTTCTCTGGAGAGAGAGGCTGGGGCAGGGAAGAAATAGCATTTAACAGAGTAACTCTCGGGTAGCTGTAACAAAACCAGATCTGAGGAATTAAAAACAATCTCTTCTTGACAGAACACGAAAGTAACAATATTATGCTAGGTAAGGAAGTAAGATACAGATGAATGCAACATTCAGGATGTGTAAGGATACGGCTAGGTGTATTTTAAAATAAGTATTTAACTTTATTGAAAAACAAAATTTGAGGTATCTGTTAGAGGCTGAATTTTCTATAACCCACCAAGGTACCAAAACCTACAGAAAAGTATAAAATACTTTGTATTGTGCTGCCAGAGAATGGCATCGCTGGATCAGTCACGGGCTGAGCTTCAGTTAACTTGAGTTTTAAGTGCCTCATCCGTGCTTTGCAGTGATAGCAAACTTTTTATAGATACTTTCTTCAGCTTATTCAACTATCTGAATTAATTGAGTAACTTATGAAAAGCTAAGGAAACATTCTGGATTTCAGAAATCACAATGTCTTAAAAAATAAGTCTAAATGAAATACTAGGTATAAGTTATTTTGCTTCTGAAATCTTGAAACATAAACACAAAACTAAGTTTAGCTCCCTGCTACTGATTATTTTCTCAATTTGTAATAAAAGCCTATTGAGTAAAACCCAAAACAGCCAAGTATTTAAGTGCATAACCTGTTTTTAATTGAACAATCCTAAAATAAACCATCAGAAAGGCAGCTTCAGGCTCTGGTAGCTAAATTTTTGTTTCCATCCAAACAAAAATTCCTCTAAGTTATAAATAAACCCCTGGATGCTCAGAGTTTCCTTAATTCTTTTAAGATGAAGAATGGTGCATTTAGTGGCTGAATAGAAACTAAGTTAAATCCTTTCACACCTTTATCACTGCGCTAATAGACACAGTGATCTATCTTCCTGTTCAGCTTTAGTGAAAAGATGGTATTTATCATTTTGATTTAACAATACCGACCAATGAAAATGGGGCTTTCCTTAGAACGTAGGATGCTGCTGCTGCTGTTAGTGTGAGATTCAAGCAAGTGGCAAACCTTGATTTAAATTAGGATTACAATCTCTGGTGGGCTTTGGTTGGTTGGTTTGTTTTGGGTTCTTTTTTTCTTCCAGTTAATCCCTCCCGCTGCTCCCTTGTCTCCCAGTTTATCAGTTCCTGTTAAAGCATCGGTGCGGTGCAGCAGGGAAGGAGATACCCAGAAGGAAGGACGGAACGAACTGCATCATAAGGAGTTTGGTCCCAAAATGTAATGAAAGAGAGAAACAAATCTGAGCCCCCGATGTTTGGAAGCTGCAGATACAGATGAAGAGTGAAAAGACCATTGGGCTGAGCTAGAGAAAACAACTCTAAATTGCTCTGATTCGTTCCCATTGTGTGTGTGTGTGTGTGTGTGTGTGTGTGTGTGTGTGTGTGTCCAGGGGAGCTAAAGAGCTGGAAAGAAGGTGGGAACAAAACTGAGCTGAAGTAAATTTGATCAGTGGCTAGATGAAGAGAGGGATAGAGTGGGAAAAGTAAATTTAAAAAGCCGGTTGAGCAAGAGCTGGCTGAACTTTCTGCCACCCGTTTGTAGTACCTGGCACAGCGTTTTGTTTTCCCGTGGAGATGTGGCTCTTTGGTGGGGTTGGTTTGGCTCTTGCTCTCCCCGTGCAGCCGTGAGAGCTCTCTGCTGCCGGCCAGAGACCGGCCCGGGGCTGTTCCGTGCCCCCGGGGCTGTTCCGTGCCCCCGGGGCTGTTCCGTGCCCCCGGGGCAGGCTGGCTCCGGAGACTCCAGCTTTGAAAAGGTGCCCGATTACCGGGGGCCGGGCCCGGCGAGCCGGACAATAGGAGCCGGAGACAGCAGCTGCGAGGTTTCCAGTGCAGGTTTGGAGCTGAGCTGAGCGGGGCCTCTCTGGGGCTCCCTTTCGGCCCCCCGGCCCCGATCCCTGCCGTGCCGGACCCGCTGCTGCTGAGCTGCCTTGGCTGGAGGTACAGGGGCAGGGATGGGGAAGGGGTTCCGGAGCCCGCTCCCAGAGCAGAGGAATTCCAGTGCTGTCCCGAGGGAAGGGTCTGGGCCTCCCCGGGGGTGGGCAGGGTGGGCCTGTGGCAGAGATGCTGTAGTCATGAAGCAGCCCTTGTGGAAGAATCCTGGGCTGGTGTGACGAGCTGAGCTTTCCGAGGCGTTGGGTTTCTGCGCTGAGGGGGTAGGACCGTGGCAGTACTTAATGATGGAGTTAATCTTCAGCGGGCTCACTTGGCTTTGGGGAGGAGTAAAGGAGAACGGGGAAGATAAAAACAGGCTGTGGGGCAAATGTGAGTCAGGAGTGGGACAGAATGTTCTGTGGCTCGCTACAAGAAGTCTGTGGAGATTTTGGTTTCTGCAGAACAGTTGTGAGCAGTTATCACTGGAGCGAGGCTGCCGCTTCTCACAGCCATCAGGTTTGTCAAATCACATCAGAGAGCTCACCATTCCAGGGAAAAGATGTCTTCAGTGGAAACTCTGATGCCTTTAAAGGCCATCAAACCCAAGAGCAAAGTCTCTGAGCTGGACCTAACTGTCCTTTTGGAAGGCCTTTCTTCCTTTCAGTTTCATCATCCAGTTACTGAGAAAGCTCTTGGTTTCAAAGTAATTCAGAAAGCCTTTCTGGTGCCTGTTAGCTGATAGAAAACAAAGAATAAAAGGAAAAATAACCCAGTTATCCCCTAGAATTATTCCCCAGAATCAATTAATTGATTCAAGTAGTTAAACTGACTCTTCAGGAGCTGCAGTATGGCTCCAATTAATAGAAGTGATTGGGAAGAGTAATGCTGAAATGATGACTGACCCTTTCAGTGCCAGTTTATAGTTCACACGCGACACAGCACCTTACAGCACTCCATTCTGTTCCGTCAGCCCGCAGCTGAAATGGATGTTAGGTTGGCAGAAGTTAGCGCCGGTGCCCCAAAAAGCAGAAAGGTTCTTTTCCTGGGCCTGCCTGCTGCCTCCCGTGCCCGGCAAAGCTTTTGAGCAGTAATGGTGCAACATGACGCTGGAAAGCAAAAGAAGTTTAATTTGTTTTTTTTTTTCCCTGATTGGGACATTTAAAGCTGGATTTGCTTCCCAGACTGATTCACTGAGTAGCTTGAAAAACCCTGTGCTTCTGTTGAGGGGAGGGTCCAAAGAGCCGGGACTGCTGGAATTTGCATCAGGGCCCATAACAAAAGAAAAGTACCTGCTATCATTGTGCTAGAGCCACTGCCTCGGTGACTCTGGCATTTTTAACTTATTCTTATGGAAATGTGGGAGGGTTGTGTGGTTTGTGTGGGTTTAATTTAGAAGGCAAGGCTTTTGCATTGCCACCCTGCTCTGGAATTGGTCCCGCCCCAGTATCACCTTGCTGTAGGGTACGGTTCCGTTCCACTGCGGGTGTTGAATGCAGAGACTGTAGCAGGCTGGGGTTGTGTAGAACATCACAGTTGGTGTCTGGGGTAATCTCGGTCTTATTTTTGTGGCGTCTCTAAAAGTGTTACAGTTTTCAAGTGTCCTCTGCTTGCCCTCTTGGAGATTGAAATTCTCATCTTTTCTTGGGAATGTCGAAGTTGAGCTGGATTCTGATATTCGAACCTGTATTTTTCTACTGTGGCATATCATCTTCAGGGCGCTGTCATTGACGAACCTCAGTGTATTATTTACCCAAATGCCTCTGAATCCTTGTCCAAGTTATTTCTCCCGGAGTAGCCCAAGAGTTATGTCCCTGTCGGGCTCCCTGAGCAGGCAGGCAGGAGGCATGCCTGCATAACGGGGGGCATTGCATCATCTTCTGAGGAAGGGCTTGGCATCCTCTGAAGAGAGTGGGGGCTTTAGGAGCTCGGGTGAGAGCCCATCGGCACAACTTGTGTAGGAGAAGGGAGTTAAATTGCTTTTGAATTACAGTAAGCAGAGTGCATTGAGTTGGTTTAAGCATCATGTTGAGATGTTCCAACTCGCATCAGACAAAGACTAAAAAATTGCCTTATGATTTTGTTCATTGGAGGAAAAAAAGCCCAAAACAGTAACTTTTAGGAGAATTGAAAATCCTCATGGAAACATTGCTTTCTTATCAGTGAGGCAGTTTGCATAAAAAGATTTCATTTGAAAAATCTGTGACAGCATTTAAATTTCATCCACCCAGGTAGTGTCCTGTGCTGCACTGACAGTAGTGAGTGGCTAAAGGACACTCGGCACAGAGACTCTGCCTTTGGGATACCCTTCCTGTGACAGGGAAACGGTCATTTAAGAGCTTCCTGAGCCGAGTATTTAGTAATCTATAATGATCTATAGTTCATCAACTCATCTAGTCTCTCCGCTCTGGGATGTGGCAGCATGTTCTCCAACATGGTTTTATTTTTAAATAAAAATATGATTTTTCTTTCTTTCCCACTAGATATCCCCTGCTTTTTGTTGCTATGGGAAGTATAGGAAACATTGCCTATTGATTTTCTTATTTATCGTTCATGTACCTCTAGCATCATTCCTCCCTTCCTCTGACTGCAGAGTCAGGCTGTGTTTCCAGAGAAGGAGAAACTAATTTACAAACTTCTGATAGCTCTTGTAACATGGGGTCTCCTGATCTCAAGGAACAGTGGAGAGCCAACAGCACGCGAGACGCTGCGCGTGTCGGGGTTTACCCCACGCAGTACTTGAGCAGTCATGCGTTGGCTTTTGGGGTTTTTTCCGAAAGGGAGCTCTCTGAATGAAGATTTGAACCTGACCCTGGAATAATCATTTCTAAATGTGAGGCGACAAGGTAAAATGGCATTGTGCCTGCAGAACAAAACGAAAAGCTTTTACGTAACCCTCCAGGTGTCTCTGGGGAGCACTAATACGTGTTCCTTGCAACATTTTGGTTTTGGATCGGGATGGTTTCATTTTAATTTATCTTCTGTTTTCAGTTGTTAGAAGGCAGGACTTCTTTAAACACGCAGCCACGTAAGGAATACATAACAGAAGAGACAAAGTCCTAATCCTTTGTTTTGACACAACATTATAGTTGGTTACTGTGAAAAGATTCAGGCCATAAAACAAATGATTAGGGACTTGGTAGGAAGGAGACGGACATTTCAAAACTCTTGATATTATCCTCATGTAACTGGAGACATTCAAAAACAAGGAGCCGAAGGCAAACATGCAAGCGAGAAATTGGAAGGGTTTAATTCATACATTTTCCAGTCTTCTATAAAAGGTAATTAATTAATGTTTAAGAATTCTTGATTATGCAATTAATTATCTTTAATACTTGTGTACAATTTGTCATTATTTTCATGCGTATAAACTCAGTATTCAGTCTTTAAAGTGACCTCCAAAAATAATGCAGTCCTTCGGATCACTTCCTCAGCTCTGGTGTTTTGTCAGATCGAGGGGCTCGGGGTTACATTTTGCGTGTACGTGACCAGCCCGTGTAAATCAGGCTGCTATGGAACTGCAGCAGGTTTCACTGAACTTCCACATTCTCAGTACTATGAGAGAAACTCGCCACTGCTCTATCTCTACTTTTTTAATCCGTGCTCTGTCCCGCTTCCATCACATAAGGCTGTGATTACACAATAAACCAGCTGAAAACCACAATAAACCAGCTGAAAACCAAAACATTTTTGGCTGTATTTAGTTTTAGGCAGATCCATTCACCAGTTTAATTCATAACATTGCTACTTGCTGGAAGAGGAAGGAATCGGCTACTTTCTTTACAGCAGGGGAGCCAAGTTGTCCCAGATTCAACAGACTGTGAATCAAAGGTATTTGCTGTCATGGATGTTAATGATGAGAACATAGAAGGGGTTTTTTTAAGAACTCATCTGTTGAGAGGGCAAAAACCCTAACTAAATATTTCCTTCCCCCAGAAATGTAATACATGCATTACTAACATGCCTTAATAAAGGAAAACAACAAACCAAACAGAAAATTCAAGAGGAAAGCACTTCATAAAAGAGAAAGCAGTTGGAGTGATGAAAGGCTGTTTAACTTCACCTAACACTCAGTTTGCGTGATTTCAGATTTAAAAAATGACTCTTTCTCGCATTGGTGGCATGACTAATTCCACTCACTGCAATGAAAAGCAGAGCCTTAAAACCAGCTCTAAACTCAGTGAGATACGTCTTGGTGACTGGTTAGTAATAATAAAAACATCGAGGAAAAGGCTGCACCTTTGTGTTACTCCAGGAACCCTTAGGTGTGGAAGATGCAGGCTCATAAACTCCCTGAGAAAGTACAGAATTGGGAGGCATTTCCAGGAAATACCCTTCCAGAAGCATTAGTGTTGGGGTTTGAATTTCCATTGCATTGGAGATGGAGGGACTGGGGACCTAAACCAGAGAAATGCCTTTTTCTGGTGCTTGCTTAGCCAGGACAGTCTTCTCTGGCACATCTGCAGTGTGGTTGTGCTGTGACCTGCTGTCCTTGAGGCACTCTGTTTTACTAAAATAGTTTGAATCTTTATCAGCAGTCAGTTTTTCTTTGGGATAGCGTTGGTTGTGCCAAGTTTAGGACCTGCGCATTTCATGGCTGTAGCAGAGAGATACCAGCAAAAGAATCTGACAAGTGCAAACGGAGTAGTTACCTCTGGGGTAAAAAAGATCCAGGATTGGCTTCCTGGGCTATCGCTTTGACAGATGAAATGAAGATGGGAAGAATTTCCTTCAGAATTCTATGTGTGGGTGATGCTGAGGTCTTCTAGTAACTAGCGCGGAGAAAGTTTTGAGTAATTTAATAATACTTATTAATGGCTTTGCCCAAAACGTGTATCTTAAATCAAATGCTAGTACTTTTTAATAATTTCTCGTGATTAAGGCCATTTCTCTTTAAGAAGAGAAGCCTCTCGATGTTGCTTGTCCGTGTTTCCGAAGGAGGGGAGCAGTGGGGGTTTGGTAGGAACACGCTGTTGCAGGTGTTCAGTCACACTCGGTATCTGTACAGATACTAACAGCTTTCTATGTATTTTCGTTCACTTGTGTGCAAAATAGGAAATGCCTACGTCTGTCTTACCTCTGTGCAAATAGAAGGTTAGAGCAGCTAGGAACAGTGAGCTGATGAGAGGCAGATTCTCTAATGGTTTTTGCAGTAGCTAGATAACTATAATTAGTGTAAAACAGTTGATAAATTCTGCAGTAGGCTGTAAGTTGCACCACAACTCGCTGTAATTATTTCTGTGTAAACTGTATCTGGCAAGAGCCGTGATGCTGATATTTTAGCATCAATCAAGCCATCATCAACCACCATCAAGACCCTCCCTCCCACCCCTTTCCCGGGGGGTCCCCTATGGAAAAGGCTTGGCAGGAAGCTCGGTATTCCTGGTGGCTCACAAAGGAGCTGCAGGCGCGGTGGCACTCGGGTTGCTGGGGGGCAGGGGCAGGAAGACCCTCCCCGCAGTGCCTGGGCAGGAGGCGGCTGTGCAGCGGGCACCGCACGCCCCGGCTGCCCTGCCCTCCAGCCACTGCCGCTGAGCAGCACGCAGGACTTTAAATGGGCTGTTGTCTTTGTTAAAGACTGTGGAAGGAGATAAGTCATAAAGTTGATGATAAATTACAAGCTTGATTGAGACAATTGTATTTTTATAGGCAACTTGATTAGAAATTTATGCAGAGGGTGAATTAAAACTTTAATTATGACCTGCAGACCAGTATATTCATTGAATGTTGTGGATAGCCACAAAGTTAGCTCGTGCATGACTTGTGCCCAGGAATCCTAAAAGAATGGGCAGTCTTTGATTGGAATAAAGCTTGTGAAAAAGAGAAATCTTAATAGTTGTTTTAGCACAGTTACTTAATTTTTGGAAGGAGGGTTAAGCTAGAGTTCTCTTTATTGCACTGCTAGCAGGAAGGACCACCAGAAGTGCATTAGCCCTCTGCGTGATGTCTGCTCACGGATAATTGTGTGCCAACGTCACCGTGTCCTCGAAAGGCGGCTGGGAGAGGCTGGCTGCGGGTTGGGCAGCTATGATCCTGCATGAACTCGTCCCGCTGGTCCCGGCTGCCAGAAGACAGTCAAGTGGGTGAGCTCTGTATCGACAGGCCTTGGGCCAGATCAGCTGGCATCCCTCATCCAGAGCTGCCACAAAACTCAGGCTGTGGAAGCTGTATCAGCTGCTGTAGCTAATCTGGCAGAAAGGCAGCAATCTGCCCACATCTGGCCTGCGGTTATTTCGTAGGGCTCTGGCTTCTGGAACAGTACAGGTGTGATCGAGCCCTGACCGGGGCCAGGAGCGCTGCCGACACACCGGCCAGCCCGGCCGTAAGGATGCGGCGGCTCGGTTTACACCAGTTCATTGACTGGTAATCCAATCACTCCATCCTGCTAATCAGATCTGTCAGCTCCAGGAGCGTGTGGCCGCAGGGTTACCCTCGCCCCCAGTGTAACGGGAGTGGGGGAACACGGAGCCACAGCGAGGAAGATGAGCTCTAGTATTTATGTGTTATCTTAGTGTAGTTTTTTTAATGATGTTATTCAAACTTAAACCATCCAATAGTGTGGTTTTGGTGTTCTAAACATACGTGGATAAAGAGTCCACATCACGTATACAAAAAGTGGTCTGTGACAAAACCGCTGCAGAGTGAGTGGGAATAGTGCAGAGAGGAGAAGGGTTTGCTTCTGAAACGCCCTATTGCTCTGAACCAAAACACTAATGTCAACATAGCCTTCAGCTAACAGAACAAGGCCTTCTCCTGTCTTACACACAGCACATAGAGTACGAAGTCAAATAGATTCCATTCTGTTAACTTTAATTTAGCCTGAAGTGAATGTGAGGACAGAGAGGAGCATCCCGGGAAGGGAAAATGGACTTACAAGAAACAAGGTAGCACTCATTGAACATTTACATGCCTACTTATATGTTTATTTTGCTCATTCTGCTTCTTCTGTGGTTTAATCTCTTCAAATCTCCTGTTAAATTAAAGTATGATCTTTATATATATATATACACACACACACAGACACCGGGTACGCCTTATATAGAGTTGAAAAATGTGCCCAAATTGCAATGCTTTAAACTGAGACCGTCCTCTTGAATTTCAGCCTCACTTTGATTGACCTGAGCTAAAGAGCTTTCACTGCACATGACTATGGCGTGTCCTTTTTCTGACCGTAGCAGGACGAAGCAGTGACTGTACCTGTCCTGCCCAGGGGTGTTGGTTGTCCTCTGCTGGAAGCTGCAGTCCTCTGAGATGTGTCAGCAAATACTGCTTGTGTGGCTGCTCTCCCAGCTGGTTATTTCAGGATGCCTGCAGTAGCTCAGGTATTCTTCATATCTAAACCAGGTCACTTTGACAGAACTACAGCGGAGAATAATTACACAAGAAGTTGTGCTGACAGATGGGGAGGAGCTGTTGTCTCGGTTGCAGCGTTGCTGTTTTCACCTGGCGCAGCTGTAGCCAAACAGCACTTTGGCCTGCAAGGTTTTCATCTCTTCTCAACAAGAGTAAATACGGTGTGTTTTGTTAACAAAAGCAATTAAAATCAAAGTATCTGCTTCTTCAGGGAGAGCGGGCAAAGAGGAGCTGATTCTCACCCCGTTTGTGGAAGGAAGGGAGATTTGCCATCTCGCAGCCGGGGAATCTCAGATGTAACTGTGGTGTGGGGGTTATAATTTGGGCACTGCACTGTTGGGTTACACCTCTGAGCAGCGCCTTGGGTTTCTGTCAGGTTTTCTGCAGGCTGTTTTGGAGTGTCATTGGTCAGTACCCCCTGTGGGGAAAGTGCTAACTTGGCGTGCTAAAGGAAACTGGGAGATGTTGTCTTTTCCACCCAGATAGTTTGTTTGCCTGATAACTTTCCCTCGCGCTTGTTTGGTCTTTCCTTTTTTTATGTAATTTTCACTTTTGTTTTGATTCTTCCACAAGACTTGGAAATTAACCATTAGCAGCAAGTTCTGGCAGCACAGAGGCTTTTAATGACTGAAAACAAATATTACCCTGTGGCAAAAGGCCTTGGATGCTGTAGACGTGGTAGCTGGCATGAACTAGTTGTTGCTGTCATTTCTGGCGTGATCGTGGCTAAGGATGTGGTCTAGCTCTTACCCTGGTTCTAGGGGCACTCTGCCAGTTTTTAACTCTCTGAACCGCCTCGGCCAGAGAGCTGAAAAGCCCCAGCTTGGCTCCAGGGTAGCAGTAGCAGGGGGAGAAGCAGTCCTGCCCGTGTGGGTCTTGCCTGCCTTGTCAAACCCCGCTGTCACCGGTGCGTCGGGAGGGAGGAAGGTAGGTTTACTCTCCTCACCCAATCTCCTTCTTTCTTCATTTGAATATTTGGATGTAAGTCATTAGCATTTTCTAACAAATGCCTTTGAGATGTATTTCAGTGGAGCAGCCTGCTCTGGGTGACCCTGCTGAAGCAGAGGGGTTGGCTGAGGCCATCTCCAGAGGTTCCTCCCAGCCCGCACTGTGCTGGGCTTGTGTGATATTTCATGTCATGTCACCGCTGTGTACCAAAGCAGAAAGGGATGACTTGGGCAAGCTTTCTTTTTCAGCAGGAAAAGAGGAGAAGCACAAGTTTGTAGTCTCTGGGCTTGCCACAAAATCGAGTTTAAACACACCACTAGTCCGGGATGAATATCCCTGTTCTATACCCTGTATGTGCACTGTGGACTCATTCCAGCTCCCTCTTCCCAGATCGGGATGAGGAACACGCATGTCGCTGTTATCACCAGCAGAAGTACTGAAGCAGAATCCTGAGCAGGTTTTCAAGTGTTCCATGGGGAGTTAGACTAATCAAGCTGAGCCAATCCAAAAGTCTCTCACTAAAGCTCTGAAGCCACATGATAAGTTGTGTATCACAGGTTAATTGCTGTAATTTTTGTGTTGTAAATAAAATAGAAATGTCTTAAAGAAGAATTAAAAGGTTAGGAATAAAGTCTCCTTTTAATCAAACAGAGCAATGTCAGGGTAGGCTTTGGTGCAGTCTTGGACAATATACAGCTAAATATAACGGGGTTCTTTATGCATTTCTGTTTGCTCTATAAATCATCGGGTTGGGAATGGATTTTTGTGCCTCCTGCTCTAGAGTTCATCTGTTATCTCTGCAAGGTGTCTGGTTTTTTGGGCGAGAAGGATGGCTTCCTACTTGAAAAGGGCATGTCCTTAATGGGTGGCCTTTCAGCGCTGAAAGACGTTAGTAGAACTTTGTGCCCAGTAATTGATGCTGTTTGATACAAAAATTACCTGCTAGAAAATAAAAATACCTTGCTAGTAGTAGAGATATTTTCTGCACATCATGTTTTTAAAGTATTTTAGAAGGTCAAGAGCGAGAGAGAGGATAAGCAAGACTAGAGCAGTAACTGCTTTTTTGACAGTATATCAAGTTTGATTCATGAGTTTGTTTTTTGTTTTTTAATTTAACATTTCTGGCTTAATGCTTGAAGGTCTTTTTACTCAGTCTCTACTTAAAAAAAAAAATTGAAGGCATATTTCTTCCTAATGACTTTCTTATTTGGGGTGGCATTTTGGTTAAGATATTCTTAAACAGAATTTAACGGGGAAAAAACCCAGTTTTGTTTCTCTATCTGCATGGCTAGAAGTCCAGTAACTTTACTACAAAGTGAAATAGCCGGAATAAAAATAGTTGTAATGTATTTTAACATTTTAATTAATATTTGGACAATTTATGTTGCGTTACTCCCTACAGAATGCATCGAACTGTACAACTGAGTAACAAGGTGAAGGTGGAGGTAGTTTGTGTTCGGTCTTGATTCGTGTGCTGTCGGTTTGGTGGGGGTTTTTAAGACCAGTGCAAACAGCTGTGCAACATCCCAGTGACAGACACCCGTGGGGTATCGCCCGCAGCTGTAGGATGCTGTGGAGATGATGATCATAGTAATCCTTCAACCTGGCTGCTGAAACCAGGCGGTACCTCGCGGCAACACGGCGGGTATAAAACTGAATCTGTTCTCAACAGTCACGTGAATCATATACCGTAGATCTGTATACCATCTATATGTATACTGTACAGACCCCTATTTCCCTTCCATCCTTCCAAACCGATCTGGGGCCATCCCATTAGGTTAATGTCACTCCAGTAGATGTTCCAGGTCCTCAGAGGTTCTCCGAAGTACATGTGATCTCAGCTTTCATGCATGGTCTTTATTCCCGAGGGACTAGGAGCTAAATTCATAACCCCCTTCGATGTTTGGGGGTGAGTTGTTTTTTCTGTTGTTATTTTTAAATAACCAAAAGGAAGATAGAGATGGGGTTTCAAGAAAGCTGGATTGGTCCCATAGCTGAAGTGATGTAGGCTGGAGGATTTACTAGAAGGAGCAACCTGAGTAAGAAAAACAAAATAAAAAGGGGAAATTCTAAAGCTAACCTTGCACTTGCGTCTCTCTTTCTGTACAAGACTTGCCTTTCTGCAGGACTAGCACGGCTGGCTTGAGTTTTGGCGCAAGGCACAAGCCCCTGTCCCTGCAGCTGCTGCCCTGCCTGCCTTACGCTGCTGCCTGAGCTCCTCTGGCCCCGGCGTCCCACGGGCAGTGGCAGCGTGTGCATGCTCAGTGCTTGAGACATACATATCATCTCTATTCGCAGCGAAGCGAGGCACGGTAACTTGTTCCAGTATGTGTATCAAAGACTCTGCCCAAAACGAGTTCTCTGCTTTCACAAGAAGAACAACTTCTGAAAAAAATCTTCCGTATTTGCCCCGGTTTCTGAGTGATACCATATTGTCCCTGGTAGCTACAGGGTAGCTCGCTGTGAGCAGGGGATGCTCACATATGCCTTCTGCTAAGCAAGCGATTCCAGCAATCTGAAATTGATAAGTTTCATAAGTTAAACACCCTGTGTTTGCACAGCGTATTTAAACATGATCTCTGTGTTCAGAGGGAAATCCTGTCCGCGTTGAAGCTGGTGTCAAAGCTTTGCTGGGGCTGTTGCTGATTGTCAGCTGGAATGTGTCATATCCAGGTTCCTGTGCGTGCCCAATACTTAGTGAAGAAAAAAAACCTGGGTATTTTAGAACATCTGCTATGAGATGGAAGTAACAATCCGAAGTTTAAAGAGGAATCTGCAGTCAGCGGTGTGAGACTGTAAGCGACCGAGCTACGGTCCAGAATTCCACAACTGCAGTCTGTCTCCTCTCCACAGAGCACTTGCGTGCAAGTTGCTCGCTGGAGCTGTATGTCTGCCCACGTCTAATGTTTGATTTTCCTTCTTAACAGGTAGAGAGAATTGTTGACAAGAGGAAAAACAAGAAGGGAAAAACGGAGTATTTGGTGCGCTGGAAAGGATACGACAGCGAGGACGACACGTGGGAGCCGGAGCAGCACCTTGTTAATTGTGAGGAATATATACACGAATTCAACAGACGCCACAACGAAAAGCAGAAAGAAAGCACATTAACCAGGACAAACAGGACCTCTCCAAATAATGCCAGAAAACAGATTTCTAGGTCTACCAATAGTTCTTTTTCAAAGACATCTACTAAATCTTTAGTTATGGGTAAAGACCATGAGTCAAAAAATAATCAACTCTTTTCTGCCACTCAGAAGTTCCGGAAGAATAATCCACCATCTCTTTCTGGACGGAAAAATATGGACCTTGCAAAATCAGGTATTAAAATCCTAGTGCCCAAAAGCCCAATTAAGAGCCGGACAACAGTTGATGGCTTCCAGAATGAAAGCCCGGATAAAATGGATCATATAGAGCAGGATCAAGAAGACTCTGTAGCCCCAGAAGTAGCAGCAGAAAAACCAGTGGGAGCTTTATTAGGACCTGGCGCCGAGCGCGCGAGGATGGGGAGCCGACCAAGGATACATCCACTAGTGCCACAACTGCCCGTGCCAGTAACAGCCACAATTGCATCAGCACTAACGATAAATGGGAAAGGTAGGTGCACCACCCGGGGCGGGTTTGGGCAGCTCTTTCTGTCATCTTTTTTGCCGTTCAGGTGCAAATTACCCACTCTGTTTCAACCCTGTTAAATCTGGTCTGGAGAGCTCCACAGCTTTATTTTACGTAACTGCACACCTGCGAGGCCATTTTGAAGTGTGCCAGCTTTTGCTTTCCTTGCAGAGACTGACTGGTGTTTGCGTTTCTGGCATCGCCATAAGGCACACGCGTGTTTGCCGGGACGCCGTGTGGCGCACACGTGCAGCGCGCTGTTTCCAGAGGTGACGGCACCGCTCGAAGTTCATTTAAATAGGTCACATTCTTTAGGGATATTAGAAGCAGAAATTATGGGAAATGATGAACGATGTGAGCAGTGATTCTTCATAACAATTTACATCTCTGTTCTGTTATAAATATTGCCTGGAAAAAAAAGGATGATGTTGCTTAGAAAAACCCAAAGTTGCTAAGTTTTGTTCAGTGGAAGTTTGAGCCCTTGTGGAGGAGATACACGCGTCTTCTGCGTGGATTCAGTTCTGTCTTCGTTATATTTCATCAATACTTTGTTGTTTGTACCTCACTTGATATTGAGAGCCTATTTAGGCTTGGTGCCTGGCTTGCTGATGTCTCAGTAGATGACAGTTTGTTCAACTCGTGCTGTAAAATTTGTGATACCAAAGAAACCCAAAGTGCTTTTGTGGGCTGAAGCTGTTTGTTCTCCTCACCCATCTGAAACCCTCATTTAAGACTCCAAAGTCCTTATTCTTTTGCCCCAAACCTTTGTGCTTCCCTGCCAGACCCAGGTCGTTGTGTACTCTCAGGTGTTCTCCTAAACATGCTTCTGAGGCCCCCTTTTCAAGCGTCACACTGCGGCTGCTAATGAAATGCAGAGGCTAAAATCTGCAGGTATGCTATTGATGGAGGAGTGGCTTGAAGGACAAAGTAGATAGGCAAAAAAACGTGTTGAGGACTTGAGGAGAGTTTGTGTTGGGTGCCCCACTGTTGCTTGTATTTGGATTTTCTGAAAAAAAAAAAAAAAAAGCAATTCCAGCTGCAGCAGGTTGAAAAGCAGTGGGAGAAGGGAGCAGTGTGCTCCTGGAGCTGCAGTGTCAGGTCATGGACCAGCCCGTCTTGCTGCAGATGAAGTAGGTAACCATGGTAATGCAGACACCGATGCCAGGAATATCTCTTCCTTTGCATGGGCTAAAGAAGGAATGTAAATCTCAGAGGATGTAAACAAAGCTGGAGGGGAAAATGCAAGAGATGCCAGTATGTGAGTTTTCTGAGTAGGTGAGGTAGAGGAGTGTGTGTGTGCGCGCGCACGTGTGAGCGTGTGTGTGAGGGCTCTGGGATAATTAATGTGCAATTTGGAGTGTGATGTTAAGCAGTTGATAAGCGCTGCCTTTGGCATCCTGGTGGTGTTCAGGAAAACAGTGAGGACAAAAAGGACCTTCTTGGGTACATCAGGAACCAGAAATGACTCAATCATCCCCACCAGTCTTTCACTCTGGTAACAGTGGTACAGCGAGGGCCCAGTTACAGGGCACCAAGTGGAAATGGAAAGGCCTGCACAGGAATGGTAGTGTCACATAAAATAGCAGCTGAGGTGCATTTATCTCTTTCACTGAGATGTTACAACTGCTACCACCTCCTTCAGCTCTTCTTATGCATTTGTCTGGGCAACTAACATTGAAAGCTGTCGACTGACCCAAGGATGATGGCAATATGAGTTTTTTTTTCACGTGTTTTCACAAGATTTGAAGGTGTGGACCAGAAAAAGGAGAGCCGAGGAGATAGTCATAATATGTGGTTGCCAAAAATATGCAACATGTTTCCACCTTCTGTTTGCTGCCGGAGGGATATTTGCACGAGTACATGAACTGAGGCTTTCCCTCCGTCCCGACGCACGCTGCCGTCCCCAAGCTGAGCCGGGCAGTCTGCTGGGAAACGGGCGCTCAGCATCCCTTTTGATCACAGCTTTGCAGGCAGTTACGCTCCTCTGCAGTGTGTTTGGGGGGAGCATCCAAATTGAGCAGTAATTTCCTGATTATAAAAGCAAAGTTGTGGCAGAAAAATGCTCTGCGTTCCTGTCTGCCATCGGTGTCTTTTCCCAGGTGTTTAGGGTTTCTTGGGTGCCTGTCTTTCTTCAGAGGGAGGCCCGGAGGGGCAGCCCTGTCTCCTAGAGTGCAGCTTTCATCAAGAGACAGGAACATGGCAGCTCAGGAAGCTCCAAGGCGTAGAAACTCCATCAAACTTGTACCCTCATCTTCATATATGCGCCAGATCTGACATATTAATAATACAGATGATAGATCTGGCATTTGGAGCACTCTTCCCAAACTTCCCACCTCCTCCGTGTGCACCTTCTGTTAATTTTCAGAGTTCCTGCTTCCACATGGAGATGCTGTCAGGAAGACAAAAGCGTGCTTTAAAAAATAACTTTTTCACTTGAGCTGGTTTAAGAATTTTTCATCAAAACATTTTTATTGGAAAAACCCAGTTAGTCAAAACAGAAATCACTGATTGGAGAGCATAATTTTGCAAGATCCCAGAAAAGTACATATTACTCTTCAAAAAAATGTTAGACGGCTTTTTTAATTAAAGCTGATCAGATTTTTATGTTTCTTTTTAAAGTAATATTGGAAAAATCATTTAAAATTCTAGTAGGAAAACGGTGTTTGTAATTTTGAGATTATTGCTATGGCTGCCTTTGAATCGTGTGCCTGGTGTTGGTGTTTTAGTCCTGCTTCAGGGTGGTGAAGCTCTTCAGTGGTTGGTCTGTTCTGTTTTCCCCAGCCTTGGTTTGTTTTGTTTGTTTGTTTTCTTTTTACTTTAATTCATAAGAAAAGTACACGCCAGGAAAAAACCCTTGTATGCATGGGAGCATCCCATGGCTGCAATTAGTAGTAAATATTAGTGTCATTGTAGCACTCAGTCCTGCTTTTTGAGACAAACTGCCGTGATGCAGTTCTTGTTCCAAAGTTCCTACAGCCTCAGAAGGGGCAACCAGCAACTATTTATAGAACTGTGCAGAGGTGCCCGGGGGATAGAACAGCAGCGATGCTTGCTCTGGGAGCCGGTGGGTTCGGCATGCTGCATCTAGCTGCCACCCAGCGTGTGTTTTAACAAAGAAACCTGTTGTGTTGAATGTTCACATCCTAAAGGCTTGGCCTTGAGAAGAGAGCTGGTGGGGTGATGATGCGCTACAGACAAGTCTAAGAGGGGTGATAAATGGGAGAAGTGGGATGGGGGCCCTGAATGAACGTCCCTGTGGATCGTGCACCTCTGCCAGATGTGACGGTTAGCCGCGTGAATGCCGTTGCTTGGCAGTTCCATTGGGTTTCTCCTGGGTCCTACAGTTGTTACAGTTTTTGTCCAGCTAACGATGTCTGACACGTGGATGTCTTTGAGAATAAATGGCAGGAGAAGGGAGGTTTTGGTCAGCAAGGCAGGCAGAGCTCAGAGGCTGGAAGGAGCTAGAGAAGCTGGTGGAGCTGGGTCGGTGGTCACTGGGAGGCAGCAGGCGGGTGCCCGGCTGCCCGTCCCAGCAGCACCAGCAGCTCCCTCCTTGCCCGTCTCAGCTGAGGTGAGTAACTGGCAGGAGCAGCAGGCTGGCTGGCCAGGCGCAGGGGGCTGCAGCAGCACCCGGCACGGAACCAGGGTGTCTGTGGATTTTTCGCTCGGATAACGGTGCCGGTTTTATCTCCAGACAATGGTATTAGCACCAAAAGAAAAGCCAGGCGTCAGGAAAAAAATGACTGGACTTAAGTTCTGTTTGTTAAAGCTGTTCTCTCCCTTACCTAAAGCAGCTTACGGGATTAAAACCCGCAGATTTGGAAAACCAAAAATCCCTTCTAACACCCAAGGAAAATAGTGTCTGTTGTTTGGTTAAGTGTCTGATAGCTTTAGTCTCACCAGGAGCTATGCGAGCCTAGAAGTGCTTACGGAGGCAACTGGAACTGGGGAGAAATGGGTGTTCTCAATACAGCACCCAGCTGAGCTGAAAGGAGCTCAGGGGCTTCCTGTGCCTTAGGGTGCAGGGAGCTCATCCTGTTCCCTCCCACATTCTGCCAGTTACTTTCTTCCCTCTCTCTTATGTGTCTGGGTATTGGGACTTGCCTGAGGAGCAGTCCAGCTCATTAGGCCACTCTCAAGAGTCCCATGGGAAGAGCAGAGGAACTGACAAAAGGGGGAGTGTGTAAACAACATTAATTGGCCAGCTGACCCAGGAGCTATAGAACCATAGAATCTTTCTGGCTGGAAGAGACCTTGAAGATCATCAAGTCCAACTGTTCCCCTAACGCTGCCAGGGTACCACTGACCCATGGCCCTCAGCACCACAGCTCCACATGGGACTTGGAAACCCCTCCAGGGATCACGGGGACTCCACCCCTGCCCTGGGCAG
>JANIMW010006646.1:0-21814 GCA_024582635.1 Todiramphus saurophagus | reverse complement strand
CAGCCACCACCTCTCTGGGCAGCCTGGCACAGGCTCTCCCCACCCTCAGCACCAACAATCTCTCCCTTCTCTCCAGTGTGAATCTCTGCTCTTTTAGTTTAAAACTAATGTGCTTTATGACAGGATTTCTTGCCTCTTCCTTCCTATAAATACAGAAAGCTGCATTAGGCACTTCTGACTAACCTCGGGTCATGAGGTCTGTCCATCAACTGTGCTCATCAGTGTGGAGGCTGGAGTTTGTAAATGTTTCTACCCACCGTTGGAATGTTGCTTGTTTGGGGGTTTGTTTTTGGTTTTTTTACATAACATTTAAGTCAAAAGACTCTGAGGTCATGTAGGCTGCACTCCAGAGTATTACAAGTCATTATATTTCATCACTTACTGCTCTATCCGGAGTTAGCTTGAGTTAGCCTGGAGTATTACCAGACTCTGGAGACTAAATTTTTTGTTTGTCATTTAATGCTGAATAGCAGGGAGTTGATTAGAAAAAATATGCTCAGATGAAAATACTTGTTTTGTGTGTCATGTTCTGCATAACGTCTTGAGAGGATGCCATCTGCTTCTGAATAAATAAATAAACTGGATTCCTATTAAGAGAGCTTGCTTGCAGCAAAGCAGCTTATGTTTCAGCCGCGTACACACAGCCCAGCCCCGGTACCGTGCCCCCTGGGTGCATCCTGCTGGCAACTCTGCTCTTCCCCCCGAGCCGTGCAGACTGTTGGGTCTCCCCGAATGCCAGCACGTGCCGGCAGCGCTCAAACCTGCGTTGAGGTCACCCTGCTGAAGGGCTCGCCTTTGCTGCTGGCACGCTCTGCTTTGGCAACCTCCTCGACGGGGGGCTGGAAGAGAGGTGGGCTCAGGGGATTTCTTGGAGAACCTCTTGCTGTGGTGTAACCCCAGCCTGCGACTCGGGGCTCACCGCTCCCCGTGCCCAGGGGGTAAATCAAAGCCTGGACAGCTCCTGAACCACCTACCTCCTGAACCGCCTACCAGTTTGAACTGTTTGGCCTTTCTGGTTTTAAAGATGGCTCTGGGGATGAGCAGCCCAGGTAGTGTGTAGGTGTTGCCTTCACAATGTGTCTGTGGCTCAGGCTGGGCGGGTGATGGCATCTGTGTAACATGTGCAGCACAGCGAATTCCCTTCTCTCTTCCTTTTTATTTTTTCTCTTTTTCCTCCACATGTATTTTCTTTTAAACTGTTTTTTGAATGTTGGACTTGATGGGTCTGATTTCCTGTTGGAAGCATTAACTCCATGCTTTGCCCGAGGAACTCTGATTACAGGTATTTTACGTAGTGATCCTGGAGGAGGAATGATTTCAGCGCACCCTGCCCGCTGCCTGTCCTGCCCCAGCTCTTCGGGTGCACCCTGAGTTGCGCTGCCAGCAGTGGCACTGCTGAACCAGCTGCACTTTCTGCTTCGGCTTTAGCTCCAGCCTTTCCGAGAAGTTACACCGTGCTCGTGGGAGCACTTTGGGTTTATGCTTCTTCCTGCTCGCAGTGCTTTATTTTCCCACATTATTTCCCACTCTTGGGCTGTGACTCTGTAGGGGGAAAGGGGCAGTCTCCCGTGTTTCGTGTTTGTTTCGGGTACTGATCCTCATCCTTCTTTTAAAGCCAGAGTTATTTTAAGCTCTTTTTCTCTGTGCAGGTAAATGATTTATAAATCACATAGACTCTAAGTACATGAATTAGTAGCCTTGTTAGTGGGCTTCAGCTCATTTAAATTAAGATTTGTGAGTCAGAAAGTATTCTCAAAATATCTTATAAATTTATGTAAAACTGGAATTTGTCCTGAAAGAATGACTCTCAGCATTTATTTTATCACTCCTAGCTTGAAAAAAAGGCATCATCTAGTTCCACATTGTTTGCTAGCTCTACAGAATTACGGGCATTTTTTGTCCTCAAACAAGATACCTGGTTAGGATTATTAAAAAAACCAAAGTGCGTAATGGATGAAGACACTAGTTATAAATTGTCAGAGCTTCAATGAAGTGAATTTCTGCTGAGAACTTTTCCTCTCCAGGCTCTGGCCTCGTGTCGTTGGCTTAAGGAAACAGCGTGTGGATCCTAAACCCCACTTCTGGGGGTCTTTGTGTCCTACGTGCTCTTCCCTTTCGGTCTGTTGCAGGGATTTTTGCCAGAAGCAATGTGGTGTTACCCCGAGACTCCCCCGAAAGCCTTCGGCTGCTGCTAGTTTCAAACATACTCTAGAAAGTTGACACATCTGCCCCGGGTTGGGTTTTCCTATTTTGCAAGGTAAATACGACCTCAAGCTCTGTAAGAACCAACTTCACAGGGTCACCGCTCAGAAGGACTGGGATAGTGAAAAAATTTTATTTCAAACTTAACAACAAATTATCTGTGTTTAAGAAAAACAATAAGTAGGCTTTGACCTGTGCTTTTATTTTCATCAAGATGCCAACAAAGACCACCCGCTTGCAACTGTGTGACTGATAAAAATGCACATCTCCCAGTTGAAGTGGAGCCTGCACGTTGTGGGTTCTCACGGGAGGTGTACCTGGGTTTCAGAGTTCTGGAAGGGGTCACGTTTTGCCCGAAGAAAAAGGCAATAGACCTTCCAGAACAGCACACCTTCCGAAGGGATCG
This sequence comes from Todiramphus saurophagus, assembly GCA_024582635.1. Classification (NCBI taxonomy): domain Eukaryota; kingdom Metazoa; phylum Chordata; class Aves; order Coraciiformes; family Alcedinidae; genus Todiramphus; species Todiramphus saurophagus. The sequence continues at coordinate 19,206 of JANIMW010006646.1, read as the reverse complement.
GCACTGCAGAGTCCAGAGGGTAGAGTAAGAGTGCTTCTGGTATCGGATGGTGACAGGAAAGGTGTCCTGACTCGCTATGCAAACGAGAAACTTCTCTTAGTTCACAGGCTGACCAGAAACACTTAATTTAGGGCTTTTTGTGATTGCAGCTTTGCTTTTCTTTCATCCGTGGCGAGTCCCAACGGCTGCTCCGTGGAGGCTGTGGTGGGATCGCCTCCTTCCAGGGCACCTCTGCGGGACGTGGCAGCACGGAATTCTCCGAGGTGGATTTTCTAAGGAGTCTTTGTGTATTTATTTGATGGTATCATTTTCAGTGATGTGTCCACGTAGCGCTAGAAGCGCAGGACAGATGATGTGGAGAATGAACTTAAATTAGGGAGAATTCAGATTGCAGTGCCTCGGTCTGCTGCTCTGAATTAATAGCATGGTTAAGCCTAAGAGGTAACAATCTCCCTAGCTCTATCTTAAATTTAAGACTAGAAAATTAGAAATTTCCCCCCCCATGTTTTTCCACCGTGTCTGTAAGTACATGGAAAACCTCTGCTTCTCAACTACTCCACTGTCTGGTCATGCCAGACCTGAGCTCGGGGTGAAGCCATTAAGACAGCTCTCTAGGCTGGTAGGAAATGCTGCAAAAGTCTCAGGTCGATCTAAATCCTTGAGTTTTACAAAGACAGTTCTGTTTGGTGAAGTGCAATTTCATTTGTGAACATTAAGCGTTCTTGCTGCCTCTTCCATTTCTTTAATCTCCTCATGGTTTCCTCATGTGATTCTTACAGAAACGGGTCTGGTGGGAGAAAAGCTCAGCAGCCAAGCATTGCATGGTTTGTGGCCTAGAGAAGGTAGAGTGTTTTAGAAAGGCATTCTGACCACGACTGCTCGAGAGCATCTCAGCAATGCGTTCCCGTGACACACCTGCAATGGCTTTTCTGGACCGAGTTTCGGCGTGGAATACGAATGCAATGGCTGGTTCCAGCTGGGAGGTAGAGCTGTCTGGTTTGCCTTTCAGAGCAGGAAGTTAGCCATTCTGTCAGTGCCTTCCGGTAACCTGCGATATTCCAATATTCCTGAGATTTAACGACTTTGCTTAAAATAAGCAAATGCCAAGGACATAGTGCTCTTTACCACAGAGCTCATCTTATGTTGTGGGGACATATGGATTTGTTCTTTCTTGCAGTTTTTTGCTCATTTCCAGTATGAGCATTCATTAAATTCACTGGCAGGTGTTTGATTTTCTCGTAATTAAGGCTGGTATAATTCTGGTTGTTAATTGCTTTATAATTGTTTCAATAGTTTACCATACTCTGATCTTTCCATTAAGGAGCTAACAGATATTCGAAGCTCTGTTCTGTGTTTCTAATAAAAAGTTGCACTTCACTTTTGGGGACCCGTAGATGTGGTTCAGGGGCTTTTTGGAATATTATTTTTTCTTTAAATTGATTTGTTTTTTCACTTAGAGCAGTGACACTGTCCTGTGCTGTTGCTACTCAAGAAAGCCTGGTGCCTCAGCATCATGTTCAGATTTATACTGTTTATTTCTCTGTATGTTATCTTCACTTTTTCTGTCCTCTTATTTTAGCTTTTTAGTATAATCCCCATAGTAAGGTTTTGGTTTTTCATACTAAAAGGCTTCTTACTGTGTTGGCTGGTCAGTTGGTTCCTGGTTTTATCCCTCCCTGTGTAACACAGCTTTTCATCTGCTGTGAGGTGAAAAGGCACAGGAATAGGAATGGAACCTGCAGAAAATGTGTTACTCTGTAATTTCTAGCTTACTTGAAAGGGTTTAAACAGTACAGATCTGTAAGCGGAGCAGGACCTGGGGCTGCCCCAGGCTTCCGTGGGTAGAGATTCAGTAAAACATCTCCTGCTTGGAAAGCTTATTCCCCGAAACCTACCCGAGTTTCCCGAGCAGAAGATCCATGGGCTTCACCTGATGGTTGCTGGTCCCCGGCCCCCTTTTTTCCCCCAGATAACTGTAGTGTGAAGTCCTCCAGAAAGCTGCTCCTCAGAGCAGCCTTTGTGGGGTTATCCGCAGTGCGGCACAGCTCGGGCCCTTCTCCCAGAAGCGCTTTTGCTCTCACGCTAAAACCCGTTCAGGCTTGGCCACCTCCGAAGTCTTTCTGAAACTGTTTGCCTGTGTGCACGCTCAGCAAAACCCTCTTCGTTCCTCACCCATGCCATTCCTGAAGATCTCCTGCTCCGAGCTCAGTCTGCCTCGGAGCTGCCTCGGCACCTATGGGGGCATCCTGCTGGCATCCGCAAACCGCCGGGCAAAGGGCCTCCTCTGGAGGGGAAGGGCCTCCTCTGGGGGAAGGGCACTACCTGACTGCCTTCAAAGACTTGCTGGTTTCTGGGGCTCTGGTTTTGGGTTTTTTTTGAGAGCGTTGAGTTTTGTGGAAGACCCTCCAGCAACTCTTGCTCAGCTACTGAATGGGCTTTTGGCTCCCAGTGAGGTTTCCCTGGCGAAGTATTTCTTGATTCAAGGGAAAAAAAAGAAGGAACCTGAAGCCTTTCAAGAGGGAGGTGGCTCTGCTTTAGCTGAGACTTAAGGAAAACCTGATCTCCCCTTTCCCCCCCAGTATGCGTTGGATGACGGGGTAATGTTCAGCATTCAGTAATATAGTGACAGTGGGCAACGCTGGACAGATCAGCCAGCTGCAAACGCACTGTAAGTCCAAGAAAGGGCAAAAATACCCTCAAAAAGTAACTGTTGTCAACCCCCTGCAACAAATGCAGTAAGCTGGGGAACACGGTGCTCTCGATCTCTTCGTGTCCTCTCTTGCCATTGCTTTATCAGGTATTCCCAGCCTCCCCCACACCAGGGGATAGGTGGTTTTACGATGGTCTGCACTCCAAATGCCAGTAATACCAGAGGAATCAGACCGGCTTTCCTTCTCTTGCTGCAGCCCTGCCAGATTCTAGCTTAACACCAAGTACTGTGGAAGGTCATCTCGCAGAAGGACTCCTCGAGCTGGCTGTAAACTCCCTTGGGCAGTCCAGAAGGCCTTGCACGGGGTTTGTGCAGTAATAGCACCCATATTTAATTTAGATTGTATTTTGGTTGTGCTGAAACCAAGGAGATCAGACTGCTTGTGTTCCTTACCCCTGGAGAAAAGGGAATTGTCATTTTTAATCTGATCATTTAGAAGTTTCCTCCTACCACAGGTTATTTTCTTTTCTCAGTATCTTGACACTATTAGAAGGTTATCCATCCATTAGGTGAGGATTCAGGTGCAAATGCTACCTGGTGTGATCAGATTCACTTCAGAGAGCCCTAGGAAGCAGGGCTGGAGGAGACCTTTGTCCTCCAATTCCTCCCCCCCTGCCTGGCTGCAGGTGATGCTCGTGGTGATTCCCCCAATGGGTTTCACCTGCTGGCAGCCTGGCAGGCACTGGGAACCAGCTGGAGCTCTGGGCTCAGCCCCTTGGATGGGTTTCACCTGTGGGATCCCAGCAGGGCACTGGGAAGCAGCTGGAGCTCTGGGCTTAGCCCCTTGGTGGCTGTTGCTGGGCAGAGAGGAAAGCGAGGAGCTGCAGGATGGAGGTAGGTTCTCTCTGAGGGTCACCCCGGGGAGCAGGAGGTGGGACATTGGGCATGTTGGTAACTCCAGCTAGTCGAGGATGGAGGGGAGAGGTATTTTAATGAGGGTGAAAATAATTCCTGTCTCTCAGGAGGTTCTGGGACTTCTGTTGAGCTGGTTTTGCCTTCGAGGACAATAAAGAGGGGAAATCTTGGTTTGCTTGCAGAGTCTGGGTTGAATTTACTTGTTGTTGAACTATTTAATTGCGTCAAAAGGTTAAAAGACACATCTTGGGCATGGTAAGGGGGAATTGCAGCACGGGGCTGTGGATGTGTGGTGGTTGGAATGGGCCGTTCCTGGAGTCCTGGGTGGGAGATGTGGCTGCCGTGGCAGGGCCAGCAGCACCAGCTCACCAGGGAGCCCCTTTGGGCTGGGGAGAGAGGGGTGGTTCTCCGGTGCTTTTGGAAGGAAGATAATTGGGAGAAGCTGTTGTTTCCTGTTGCCTCGGGACCACCAATTTGTATAGGTTTTCAGGTTACCAAAGCAGAGTGAAATGGCTGGCAGAGCCCCTCAGAGAGGGGTCTTGAAGCAGCACCTGCCTGAGCTCAAGCCATCGGTTTCCCTTCAGCACATGAGGGGAACAACTTTGCAACATTAGAATGTAAGATTAAGCAGTTTCTGGCTTTCAGGTGAACAATATGGGACTGAAGTTATGGTTAATTTGAAATCAACCTGTAGGATATAGTGCTGGCTTTGTTCTGCTTCGAGTTTTACCTTCCTTAAGGAGAATGTGGTGCATTAATTGCTGTAATAGTGTTTGCAAACTTAATATTATGTTTCTTATTTATCTTTGCTGCAAGTTACATGAATGATATGTTTTGGGTTCATACAGCAAAAGGAACAAAACTGCTTCATGAGCTCTAGTGATAAATGCCATGGTTATCTTGCGTCTGAATGGATATGGGCAGCAGGTTTTAATTGCATCTAGAGCAGAGGGAGGGGCAGAATCCTGTTTATAAATGAGTCCAATTCATTAAATACACACCTGGCTTTGTTTTGAAGCAGCATTTTTATTTTGGTTCAGAACATTTTGCAAGATGCTACAGAGGAGGTGTAAATCTGCAAAGAAAAGAACCACCTGTCGGAAGTTTTTTGTTGTGCCTCCAGTTCCCCCCCTGAGCCCAAATCCCGTATTTGCCCACTTCTGTTCTCAATCGCTTCCTACTTCATGGGCATCATCATATTTGAGGCTCTGGCATCCTGACAGGAAAGAAGTTTTTCCTCGTGTTTCCTCACCTCCCACACGAGCTCTGTCTCAGCAGGACACCCTGTCCTCCCCTGACACCGTTCTCGTTTCTGGGGCACCTTTTCTCATTTCTCTGCTCTCTGGATAAGCGTCGGTAAGCTCCAAAGGGATGGCAGACTGCCGATTGCAGTTTTGACGGGTTCCTATGCAGATAAATCACTTGTGTTGGGGTTTATTTTGCCACGCTGCGACTCCATCTCATAATTAAATGGTTTGCATGAGGGAAATACCTGTTCTTTTCCTATAAGTATTCTCTGCTAGTCAGCATACGATTTAAACTGGAGAGAAGTGTGCTGCTGTTCTCCTTAGATGTTATTTTCACAGTTACCCTGTCCTCTTCCCACCACAATCCCGCTCCTCACATCTTCTTGCTCCCTGCTTGGTCAGCGGCAGCCCCCAGGAACTGATCAAGCTGGAAGCTGCCCCGGAGCACCCTGCCAAAGGGTTTGCCTCTCCCGGCTGTTGAATGAATTTGCTCCGGTTTTGGGGGGGGTTTGGCATGTCTGCATTTGCTTTTGTCAGTTCATTACTCACTTCTTGCTACTTAGTCATGAGTTGATATTTCTGTCCAAATTATGAACCCAGAGCAGGAAAACACAAATACTTTTCCGTGGATATTCTGCTGTGGTTGAGCCGTGTGGGATGTTTTCTGTACATTGGGTTCAGTAGTATCCTGCCTATAGATTCCGTGGGAGAAAAATCCCTCCAAAGTGACTAAAGCTGCAGTGGGAGGGGAGAGAAGAGAAATCCCGCTTTATCTTGGTGCCATGGTAAAGGAGAAGAAGAATGTGCTCACCTCAGGAGCGTGTCTGTGTTCCTGGTGGGCTCACAGGAATGCAGGTGTCCCTGCAAAGCCTTTTGCAGCTGCTGGGAGGCGGCCAGTTTTCTGCTCTAAGTCTGTGGAAAGTTTATTTAATACCTTATGCAGGAAAATGCACAGTTCCTTTCCAAAGGTAGTAAAACTGACTGACTTCTAAAAGCTCTGTTGCCAGATTGCATATTATCAATATTATTCTCGTTGTTTTTATGAGCACGGTCTGAACGAGTGTTAGCTCTAGTACGTTATTACTCCCATCTTTTTCAAAGTAAACTTTCTATTATTTCTACTTGCATGACTTAAAATAGCGAGACAGGCAGACCTGGCTACCCGGGGACGGAGAAATGCCATTTTGTGTGGCATCGATGGCCTGCTCTCGGCAGTGGAAGTTCTGAGAGGAGCATTTTTGGTTGGTGTTACAAGTCTATCTCTGCATGGATGGCAATGCTCTGAGGAGGGAAGGACGGTCCAAAGGAAATGAATTGAATTGCCTAGAACCTACTGAACTTGTAATTGAGTCGAGAACTTTTAATTGGCCCTGCAGGAGTGTTCACTGCCCAGCTGTCGCTCCCGTTGCTGGGCCTCCACCCAGGAACACCAGGGTAACTTGCCAGTTCCCCTCTGCTCCACACACACACGTTCCTTGTGTCGGAAAGGTGACCTGTTTGAAACCCAGCAGGAGGTGGCTGAGGAGCCTCTGACGGTTCCCTCTGGAACTGTTCTCTGGAAACAAAACCAACAAGAGGTTAGTTTTCTTGGAAAAGGTACAGTTGGTGCCACACCCCCTCCCAAGGGAGTTTTTGAGGTCTCTCTCCTAAGTGACCTCATCCTTCTGAACACTCTTCAGGAGCACAGAGCAAGCCAGTGTTTTAGGTGAAATGGACAATAAATTCAGGATGGGTTTTTTTTCTTCTTACAAACATTTATAGTGACGTTTCAAAGGAAGCTGAAACTTGGGCTTCAATTCTAAAGAGTAAGTGCTGTAAAAACATATCCAGACCAAAAAAATGGGCACGCGCTGGGCTTTTTTAGAACCCTCTTTTTGAATGTCTATAATCCGTGCCAATACACTACAACCCTGAGAAATATTTGCCGTGTAATTGCTGAGGCAGAGGTGGAGGAATTGCTGGAAAGGGTTCGCTATGGTGTTAGCACTGCGGTGTCAGTGTCTGGGGCTGGTGTCTCGTGCTGTGAAATATTTGATGCAGCGCGGAGCTGGGGCTGGAAAAGCTTCCCAGCCAGAGCCGTGCGAGCAGGCAGCAGAAGGCCCTGGGGTAGGGACCGGGGGCACAGGAGGGAACCCGCGCTGCCCGCCGGTGGGGAGGCTGCCGCGTCAGATACACAGCGGGCTGTAAACCACTGGCAGTACAGAAAGGAAACAAAATAACCAGTTTCTTCTAGCACTGATTATTTTAGCGTATTTTAAATGTAATTTTTTTCCCTACAATTAGTTTTTCAGACTGTATTTTTCCCTTTCCAGTACGTGAGTTGTAACGGGTTAGAATTAGGGGCATGGCTGCAGCCTCGCAGGCAGAGCTGCGCCTGGAGCAGAGCAGGAAGCCTGCACGGCCGCGGGTTCCTGACTCCACGGCGCTGCTGGGGAAAAGGGGGCTGCGTTGGGTTGGGTTTGGGCAGTTTTCTGCCAACGGCTGCTCAGTGCTAGTTTAAAAAGCAAACAACAACTAAACAAACCCAAACCGCAAATAAATGATTAGAAATGATTATGGAAAAGGAGTAGAGGGCAAAAGAGAAGGCTCAAATTTGGCACTTTAAAGTCCCGATCTTGAATATTGTGTGCCCGTTCGGCCTCCCTTCCACGATGCAGTAGGGGAGGCCGAGGCGTGGGGAAGGATGCCAGGATTGGGCTGCCTTTGGGTGAAGAAAGGGCAAGGAGAGGTGGCTTTTTGTCTTCTGCCAGTGGAATGGGGGTGGTTTTACCTTTGCTGTTCTGCCACTTTTCCAGCTTCTGCATTTTGTGTCTGTCCTTTTGAATCAGACCAGCGCTGCTCCTAGCTGCTGTCCAGAGCACTTTGGGGGTTTCTTTGAAAGAGCAGCTGCCTGGAAATGGAGACTGTCAACGGGGTTTGCTCAAACCCCAGTACTCTTAGCTTCATTTTGCATCAGTACAGTGGCGTTTGCCCAGCAGTTGTATGTCTTCACCTTCGAGCAGGTAACGTTACATTAATCAACAGCTTGCAGTTGGAAGGGGGTTTCTGTAACTAGGAGAGCTGTTTGTTTACCTCTTAAACAAATATTGTTCTGCCTTAGTTGACTTTTTCCTAAGCCCTTAGTGCTCTTGGAAGGCTCCGTTTGAAAGCAGAGGGCTGTGGTGGTTGGTTTGAACACACTGAACTACAAACCTGCTTTTGGTCTGTTAGGAAATCTGTATTTTAAAATTGTAAAATATAGTGTAATTAACCTGAAAGTCACCTCGGTGCCAGGTTTTCGTGCGAGGAAGCCTAAGGCAGTGCAGTTAATGCTCTCTGGTGGTTTGGGGGTTTTTTTTTTCATCATTCTCTGCAGTACACATCCAGGGCTGGCCCTTTGCCTGTGTCTCTGTAGCACGAAGCGCTGCTTTACATCTGCGAGGTGTCTCTTCTCTTGCCTTGCACACTTGGGGGTCAGAAGGTCCCAGCCGGCGCTGGCAGAGGCGCTGTAACCTGGCTGGTGCGTGTCCCGGCTGGCCCCTTCTCGCTGCCCCGAGCTGGCAGGTTCCTGGCAGGTTCCTGATTCCGACCTCAGTGTCCCAAAGGTGCCTTTCGGAGCCCGGCTGGAGGAGAGACTCCCCCCAGGAAGCTGCAGCGCTGCCCTGGTGCTTTGAAGCCGCAGCTCTTGCCAAGCGCGGACGGAGCGCACGGGGAACCTCGGCAGGTCTGCTGCCAGCTCAGTTCAGTGGGTGTGTTTGCAGCTCGGGTCTCTTGCCAGAAGTTGTGTCTCTCCAAGTGTGTTAATCGTTGCCTCTTACCTCTCAAAAGTAATCTTGTGGTATTTGAGAACGTCTTTGGAAGCACGAGTCGTGGGAACGGATCTACCCAAGGCTCTTACACAAGTTTGTGGCCTTAGTCTAGTCCATCGTGCTCTCCTGGTTCCCACTGTTTTCACTGTCGCTAGGACAGAAGCCGTGAGATGATTTCGGGGTTTAGAAACCAGAGGTGATTGCAGTTGTTTTAATTTACCTTACCTATGGAAAAAGAAACCATTGCTACCAGTGACACCACTTCATCCTGTGCCCCTAGTGACCGTGGGGCGACTGTGGTGCCCCTGCAAACTGCCTTTGACGGGGGTTCCTTCAGAGGAACGTCACCAACACCCTCCGCTTACGGGGGAAGAGCAGCGAAGCGCAGTGACTTCGTACTCGCTGTGCATCACACTGGTTTCTTCTGCTGCAGCGAGAAAGGGAATTCCATAAACTCTGAAAACTTGGAAATAAATGTGAAGATTCTGTGACGATATAAAATACTCATTTTCCATCCCATTTTGTTCACCTCTGTCCCCGAGACTAATCACAAACTGAATGCAGTGTCTTGCTCTTGACTTTCAACCAATGAAAAATCTTGTCTTTAATTTCTTTACAAAGAAGGGGTATGGTCAGGGGGTTAAATCGCCAGCACGGCAGGAAAGGCTTCAAAAAGGAAAAGAAACCCTTGCTATTGTGGAGCTCCTTTGACAGACAACTCGCCTAATGAATTTTGACGGATGTATAATCAAAGATCTATTTATGTTAAAATATTTGACGTAAGGACTCAATTTCTGTCTGAAGGCAGTTTCTGAAGTAAATAGAAAAGGTGTAACTTCCTAAATTTTAATTCCATTAGTTTTCCTAATACCCCTCTCATACCTACTATGTTTTGAATGCAGATAAAGGATTTCCCAGTTGTTTAGGTGACTTTTTAATGTCTTCACCTGACCCACAAGCTCTTGAAGTGTCTTGTAAAGAAAAACTAAAAGAAAAACACAAAACTAAAATAAAAATCACAGTATTGTGTGTTATTAGACCTTGTAAAATGGAACTTCTTCAGTGAGATGATGGCAAATGAAGCGAGGTCCATCAGTGGCCAACTTATTTCTGCCTGGTTTGGCTGTACTTTTTAAGACACCCTATGCACAGTGTCCTGAAGTCCCGTGGGTGAGAGGAGGGCTCTGGCTTTCCAGTGGATTTTTAACAAGGTCTCAGCCCTTAGTTTTCAGGAAAAGCCTTTCTAGAAGTTCCCAGCCTGGCCCGGGAGGCACCTTGCACCATTCCCAACACTCCTGTCCCCCCTCCACACGTGCTCCGTGCCTTTAACCCGGAAATTGGATGGAGACTTTAAGGTACCTTTGGGCTGTAGATCCAAGGTGGTCTCTCCTCTCTGAGCATTTGGTGCTGTGTTTCTAGGGCGGTGCAGACAAAGCGCCCCTCCTGTGTCAGGAGGAACCAGCGGCCTGTTTACTCCATGCCTTCAAATCCTGCCTGTTTAAGTGCCTGGGAACCAGACCAGGGAGACACAATACTCTTATTTGCCAGTTATAATAGCAAAAATTGTTTAGACTTGAAATCTCTCATTGTCTATGAATCCATTAGAACACCCGTCGCTGCTCGGGCCTCGTTTCCCCCTCTCAGAGGAGTCGCCTGTGTTTCTTCATTCCCCTTTTCCCTGAAATGCTTTAGACGATCTTGTCAATCCAGTTCTTTATTTGGCGTATTGTAGGTGCTGTTTTCTTCTGTGTGTTAACTTCTCGTCGTGTTTGAAACGAGGCTTCTGCTTTCGCTGTGCAGTCTTGGTGCTGTTGGAGAGGGAGGGAGCATTAACCTGCTGAAGGGCAGGGGCGTTAGGAACGCTAGGTGAACCTTTCCCTCCCTCCCAAAGCTGAGCGTCTGATGACTGCTCTGTTTGGCTTCTTTAACGTGTGTTTTCTCACAGCTGTGAGATGAATTTGTAGGATCCCGTGTCACTTTAACTTCGCTCTGTGCAGTGTCTATAACATTTCAGAAGTCCCCTGGGACCGGGGTTCACGTTGGCTGGGTGTTCTTACTACGACTGGCGTGGTTTTGTGCCAACAGGGTGTTCAGACTGCTGAGCTAATCCAGTGTAATTAATAGGATGCTGTTGTTTCCGCTCCTTGCAGGTACATCCACCTTTATGGAAGCGTTAGCAGCCAATGGTACCACCAACATCCAGACATCGGTGACAGGAGTGACAGCCGGCAAACGGAGGTTCATCGATGACAGGAGGGATCAACCTTTCGATAAAAGGCTACGCTTCAGCGTGAGGCAAACGGAGAGCGCGTACCGGTACAGGGACATTGTTGTCAGGAAGCAGGACGGATTCACGCACATTTTGCTATCGACAAAGTCATCTGAAAACAATTCACTAAATCCAGAGGTCAGAACAATTCTGAGTTGGGGCAGGGTGGGGGGAATTGTCTCTGCCTCACGCCTGTGACCGGGGCACAGACGTACAGGAAGCAGGTCGTTGTTTGCAAGATGCTGCGGGCAGGGGTTGGCTGTGTAACTCGGCAGAGGTGTAGCGAGCTGCACCGGCTGGGGTTCGCAAGGTGCAGCTCCCAACGCGCTCTCCCTGAAGGCATCCCGGTTCTTTTCCTCCGCTGGCTGCATGTGCCACCTGCTGTCCAAGGCACAGAAATGCTGCACGAGTGCTGGAATTTCAGCAGCTCGAGCTCTTCTTAACGAGTTCATTAGCTTAGTCTAATTACAGTTTTGAAAGGCAAAGATTCTAATACCTGGTTTTTTTAAACTTTCTTATTTTGGGCTAATGAAAAAAGTTAACTGTCCTAATACGCTGGCTGAGTGGATCCTAAGGAATAATTAAAGATGTCGAAGATCTCGTGGGGGGAGGCGGGGAAGGGAGCTGTATGCTGCTTTTTAATGGTGGAATAAAAACAGACTAATGAATTTTTGATTTTTCAGGTAATGAAGGAAGTCCAGAGTGCACTGAACACAGCAGCTGCAGACGACAGTAAACTTGTGCTGTTCAGCGCGGTCGGCAGCATCTTCTGCTGCGGTCTTGATTTTATTTATTTTATTCGCCGTTTGACAGACGACAGAAAGAAGGAAAGCACTAAGATGGCAGAAGCTATAAGGTACGGACGGTCATCGTCAGTCAGGCCGGGCCTTCCCCGCTGCGCAGGCTGCCTTGGCTTAGCTTTGCCATTTGAAAAGCCTCTAATTCAGCAGGATCTCAGACATTAGCCTGGGGTGTGGTTGTAACGTGCAGCACCAGTTTGTGCTCCCTGTCCCTTTCTGTTCGGGTTCATTTCATGAATCATTATTTTTACTACTAAAATCTAACTATGATTGGCAGTGTGGTAACGCTCCTCCAGCTGAAACCAATTCTGAAGACGTAAACAGACACAGGCTTTCAGGGAAACAAACGTAAGGTGCACAAGCTGTGCGTTGGATTGGGTGACCACGCAGTGCAGCCGGAGCAGCGGGGTGGTGGCTGTTTCAGGGAGCAAAGGAATCCCAGGGGACAGCACCCCAGCGCTGGGCAGCAAACCTGACCTTTGCACAAAACCAGCTGAACTACCAGAGGCTGGAAGAAATAGATGGAAAAAGGCGTGGGGTTTGAGAGACCTGTTTTACCAGCGTGAACAAGTTGCTCATCCTTTGAACACCAGTTTCGAGGGCCTGGGCTCTTGGATTAGCCCCTGTGTGCTCCCAGAGTATCTGTGTCCCTTCAGAGACCCAGGTTCTGCTGTTATCAATATCCATGTCCTGAAAAAGGCCTTGTGACGTGCAAAGCCTGTTTGATCAGAGGCACAGCTGGCTCATAGGATGATAGTAAACCTTGCTGGGGGTGCTGTCTGCCTCGTCCTCCAGGTCATGAAGGAAGCTGTTGAGCAGTACTGGACCCAGCACCCTTGGGGGGGCAGCACTAATCTAATCACTGGTCTCCAGCCAGACTTTGTGCAAAGGGTGACCACTCTCTGGGCTGGCTTTTCAGGCCTTTTCCAGTCCACCTCGCCGCCTGCTCATCTAGCAACAGTTTGTCTGTGAGACTCTGCCAGCAGGCAGTGCTGAAGGCCTCACTCTAAGCCTAGGAAACCTCTGTCCATGGCTCTCCCCCATCCACCGAGCCAGCCACGGGTGGAGGGGCAGCAGGGTGGGTTTGAAAGTGCTGTCACTGCAGAGATGAATCGGTACCGTGGTTTCAAGGGCTGGTTTTACTCTTTCTCTCCAGTGAGTGCATTTCTGTTTCCCTGCAGGAATTTTGTGAATACTTTCATTCAGTTTAAGAAGCCCATCATTGTAGCGGTGAACGGCCCAGCCATCGGACTGGGAGCGTCGATACTGCCGCTGTGCGACGTGGTCTGGGCTAACGAGAAGGCCTGGTTCCAGACCCCCTACACCACCTTCGGGCAAAGCCCAGATGGGTGTTCGTCCCTCACCTTCCCCCGGATAATGGGCCTGGCTTCTGTAAGTAGCTTGCAGGGGCTGACAGCTTCACGGTGCGGCGGGGATAATGTACCCAGGGATCTCAAGACTTTTTACCTTTGCAGCATTGCCTTTTCTGTGCTTTGGTTTTGTGTTTTCTCTCGTGAAAACCTCTTGCGATGAACTGGTATTTATAGCTTCCCTGCCCCCTGCCGTTGGAACCTGCGTGCGCAGACTGGGCAGCGAGCACGGGGCCAACCCCACCTCACGGGCATCCCTGGCCCTGCCGGTGGCAGAAGGGTCACATCCTGCGTGCCAGGACACGCCTGCCCTGCGGGGCCCCGCCGTGCAGGGGGGCTGTCCCTGCGAAGGGTGGCATTTTTCACTCTCGTGCTACGGTTTTGCTGGATTGAGAGCAAAATGGTAACGCTTTGCGTTGCTGCTGCGGACGTGAGCCGGGTGTTATTGAATGTCCCTTCCCTTGCTTTCCAAACGGATCAATTTTAACAAAAAGCAATGTAAAAATGTTACCTGTATTATTTGCATGTTGCTTGCTACTTTGTATGCTGCGTTCTTTGCAAACTGTTAGACCTACTCCAGTTCCAGTCCCAGGTTGAATAGTAACAGTGTGAAACAAATGCTTGTAGCCACTTCCTCTTCCTAAATTACTCTTTCTATAAAAGCCAGGTTTTCCCCGTTACCGATTTAAAAGCACAGACTTTGCTGTATTAAAGCATCAGTTTGAACAGATCTAATGAGTAACTGTGTGATGTCTGGATTTCGTTATTAGAAGAGAACAGAAAAGGTGAAATAGATGAACAGTTATAAGAGTATCTTTAATATCTTAGCATGTTTCAAACTACTGATTGTTCCTTTCCCTTTTTATTTGGCCATCCATCCACCCATCTGTCCATCCATCCATCCATCCATCCATGCAATCCATTCCATCCCTGTCCTCCAGAGACTTGTGGTTCTTACCTTTTGTTTCTCCAAAAGTTGTATGAAAACCCGAGAAGCTCTTCCCCAGAGTAGTCTGTTGTGTGTTTGTGAATGCTCATTTTGCACCGTAAGGACTGAAATCGGAAGCTTCCAGTGATGCTATTTCATAATATGCAGTGCAGAAAGGGGAGGAAAAAAGTCCTGATTTCACCCTGTGCTTGACCCTCTGCAGTCAGTGGAAATACCAAGAATTTTAGAAGGTTCTTAAGCCTGGTTTTTGAGTTTTGAAAGTACTCTATTTATTGCAGAGGTGAAGATGAGGGCTGGCGAGGGAAGTGTGCTGTTGTGGGTCTGCTGGGGAGGTGGCACTCTGCTTTTCTGGTACTGGATATGAGCGGGCACAGGAGCCGCGTGCTCAGCTTCCCCGCTGGGCTGCCCTGTTGGTGTCCAGCACTCCTGGCAGTAGTTGCTCTGCTTCTCTGTCGGTCGCGAGGGTTCCCCGTTTCTGTAAGGGTGCAGTCCACGGGTCTCAGTGTTAGGGACAGCAGCTGCCTCCTGGTCTAGGTGCTCCACAGCAGGTAGCTCCTGCGGGCTGGCAGGAAGGGTCCCCACGAGCCTCAGAGGACCCAGAGCCGTAAAAGAGACCAGAGGATGCCCAGTGAAGTTCCTCTGAGGCAGGAGAAAATGAGAGTTGTCAGTGAGCATCTCACGTTAGCGAAGCAGCTTTATCATCTTCACTTTGATGGCTGTGCTGTGGTTCTGGGGAAGTGAGCACGACGTGGGTGGCTTTGCAGGGAGACACAAGGGTGGCACCAGGGCTCCGGCAGCCGCCGCACACATGGCAAACGTGACGATGCCAGAGCAAAATGTTTCCCTTCAAAGCCCGTCACCCGAGAGCGCTGCTGGCAGCGCTCCTTCCATGCGCGGGTTTCTGCCGCGGGACGAGGCGGCTGCACCGGTGCCGCTGGGGGCTCGTCACGGTCAGGAGGCTGGGCCGTTGGTACCGAAGCTTGGAAAGAGCGGTTAAGGTTTTGAAGCATTCGTTTTGATCCTTGTTGCCAAAGATACATGTGAAGAATATGCAGACCTGGCCAGCTGAGTGACAGGCCTGACAGTCCCAGCTAGGTTGACTTCATGGTTTGATCTTTCATAGAAATGTTAAGTGGCTTTTAAAATTATTTTGGGGCTTTTAAATTATTTTTTTATTTTTCATATCTCCTTAGGAGAACGATTCTTGTCTTTAGACAAACTCGTGCGTAGCAGTGATTTTTGGCCCATGTTTCAGGTTAGCGTATAACACACAGCCTGGAAAATTACGCAGCGTAGCTGTGATCGGTAACGAACGGTGTGTAATTGATTTTGCTTTCAGAGAAGGTAGAACACCCCTAACACCCCGGGAGGCAGCAGCTAAATGCCAGTAGAAGCCAGACTTTGTATTTCATTACAGGGAGGCAAGGATCAGGCCTCTAAGTTGTCCAATCCCTCCCTGTGTAAAGCGGCCGTACCAGGAACATTGCCTGCAGGAGCCGGGTGAACCAAGGGGTGGCTGCAGGTTGCTGCAGGAATTGCCAGCGTTTCTAGGAAACAGCAGCCAGGTCAGAATTTCCTCCTGCCCCGCAGGTCTGGGGGGTTTAGAACAGCCTCCTTTGCCATACCCCCCGAGTCCAGTGATGGCTTGGTCAGATTTTCAAGGGAAATTAGTCATTAAGGAACAGTAAAATTGATTTTTATTAATTTAATTTTTGTTTTGAGGTTGTTACTCTGACTTCTTCATCTTCCCTGACTGTTTCCAGACAAAAAGTTTAACTATTTAAGAAACTTCACTAAAGGCAGAATTAAAGTCGAAGTGTAAATGGCTGCAGGATGGTGTGGTAAGGGGGAAGCTGATAAAAAGCGGTAATTACAAATCAAGATTTACAGAACTGGAGCTCACGTTATTACATAGAATGTAGAACTCCGGTCTCTGCCTTTGAGCTATGTAAAAGATCTTTCAAATACTGGGCTCTTTATTTTTTTTATAGGATTGTTAAATCAGCTTTTGAGAGGATTTTATCAGCTCCATCTTGAACTCCTGAATAAAACTGGAATGCTTATTTTCTAGGAATTTGATGAGAAATTGGCCTATCTCCTGCTCCCTTCAGTGGCCCTGGGGGGCCAAATTCCCAGCTATTGGAAATGTTGCATTGTAACTGAAGTACAGTGAAGGCTGAAAATAAACCATGTATTTAGGCTTCAAACATTTTCAAGTATTAAGAAAAAACTTAGTTGCAAACTATTTACCTGTTCTGGCAGCTCCCAGGAGGTCGCTACCAAAACCAGGTCACCTTTTTCACTTGCAGATACCACGGGCAAAGCTTTTGTTGCTGCTGCTGCAGCTGCGGTGGTGGGGAAGGGCAAGCTGAGGAGTTCCTGCTGCGGTGCCAGGAGTTAGAGCCCGTTGCCGTGTGCTCAGTTAATCCAGGCAGCAGCACTTGGAGACAGGTAGAGCTCAGGACTGGGAAATGACAGCAGACACGGTCACCTTTAGCCCTTAATCACAGGCCTCTGTATTTCCGTGCCTGCTGCTGTAGTACGGCCACCGACACTGAGCAGCTCTCTCTAGGAAAGTCTTGGTCTTTATTAGTTAGTAGCTGGGAGAGCTGTAACGAACCCATTTCAGAGAGTGCAGGCATTTTCCTTCTTTGTTTTGAACATTTTTCCTTTAATGAGTTTTTGTCTCATTACATTTCATACCAGAAGTAACTTTTTATCCCTCCAGGCCAATGAAATGTTGTTCAGTGGAAGGAAGTTGACCGCGCAGGAAGCTTGTGCCAAAGGACTCGTCTCGCAAGTGTTTTGGCCGGGAACGTTCACACAAGAAGTAATGGTTCGAATTAAGGAACTTGTCACATGTAACTCAGTTGTAAGTTTCCTTTATTCTCTTACAAAACAGTTTTACGAGTCGATTGATAAGAATGAAGCATTACTGGGCTACATCCTTACACCCTTCTGAAAAAGGGATCATTTTCATGAAACAAGGGCCACATTTTAGTACAGCAAAGGGTTTTAACACATTCTTGCCTATCTTTTTGTTTCTGGGCTGTTGAGGATTGATTTAAAGTTTCTGAGTCTTCTTTATACTTATATACTATATATATACACCATACTTATATACTATATATATATATATATATACACACTGTACTTACATCCTATACGTGCTCCTGTGCCGTAGTCCATGGTGGTTAAGAACACTAAGACAGCCCTGGCCTCGTGACAGCGTGTGGTTTTAACACAGCTGCCCAAAACCACCCTATGCTGATCAACAATGTGAACACTTGCCCTAAAAGCTGCACAGAAATCCCGAGTTATCTCATAAGATAACATCTCCAGTTAAAATTTAAATTATCAAGGAAATAAATACAATTTTTGCCTTTACAGTTGTACGAGTAACACCTCATGCGTTTGTGGCTGTGCGTGCTACTGGCAGCTGCACAAGATTAACTACCACTATTTGATGCTTTCTTATGAGATGCAGTAAAGATTTGACTGCTTTGTGCATTAGAAGTTGTGGATTTTGAAGCAGACTGTTTCCTAGAGAGAAAAGCAAATGCTATTTTTCAGTCTCGGTTAAAGGAGGAGAATGAAGGTCTGCCTGCTCATGGGAGCAGCTCTGGACAGCAGCGTTAGGTTGGCCTTCCACAGAACGGAGGAAGCGCTATAAAAACACTTTTCTTATAGTTAGGATTTTATGATTATTTCCGTGCTTTTGTGCACTTGTAAGTTGTGCTGGGGTAAGGCAAAGGAAATCCTGCGTGATGCTACACGAGCGACGCGGTGGGGAACGTTTCTTAGGGGCGTAGCAGGGGCAGCAGTTGCTAAGCTGAAGCTCCTCATGGCCCTCGGGACCAGCCCCTGCTCCCCTCTACGTGCGTGCTGTTCCGTTCTCACGTCGTACTAACCCGATTCCCTGGGTTTTTGGCCTAGGTACTTGAAGAATCCAAAGCTTTAGTACGTAATATCATGAAGGTGGACTTGGAACAAGCGAATGAAAAGGAGTGTGAAGTTTTGAAGAAAATCTGGGGCTCGGCCCAAGGGATGGACTCGATGTTAAAATACCTGCAGAAGAAAATCGATGAGTTCTGAGGAGATGCCCATTGACACTGGAATTGTATTTCTTGGACATCGGGGCAAGCAAAATGTGCCCATTTTAAAACCTATATAAACTAACCCCTTGCTCAGCCTGGGAACAGAGTGGACCCTCCCCCCTCCCCTTTTCTTGTCAGGGGTTTAAAAGTACTGTATGACTGAAATTTGAACAAAGCTCCTCTCTCCCTGATTGTTACATAGATATATATACCCACACACAAGCGTCGGTGTGTGCATATATATGTCTTTTTTTATATATATATATAATGTAATATGTGTGTGAGGGTGTGGACGTAGACACACACACACAAGCTAAGATAGAGTGCACTACCAAACATCTCTCTAAAGGCTCTAGTTTTTGTTATCTTTGGCTAGTACTGTATCAAATAGAGAATGGATTGCCAAGTGAATGGTGTTGCATTATTTTCTGTGTGGCAGGGAAGTCTGGAAGAACACTTTTCTTTTTCATTAGCATCCAGAATTGAAACGGGTATGAGCCAGCCCTTACTTTCACTGCCCAACGAGTCAGCGGAGACACACGGCCTTGTCTCGGAAGAAGGTTGAAATACCTCAAGTAATGGAACATTCTAAACATTTAGGGAATGAAACCCTATTGAGATTAAACACCACAGATCCCCCAAAAGAGAGTGTGCTCAGGATTAACGCTAAGGAAACACACTGCTGGGCGGGGGGGGAGGTATAGAGGGGTGGGAGGAAGGGGGCAGGAATGTGTCTAATTCTTACCCAGATAGCACGAAGAAACCACTGTCTCTTGGGGAAGGGAAATGGGAGGGGAAAAGGAAGGGGGAAGAAAAACAAAACAAAAAAAAGCTTGTTTTGCAGTATTAGTGAATCACTGAATATCTTATGTATGAATATCCTAAGTTATAAGTTAGTTTTAGTGGGTTTTTAAATAGTCTCTCTGGGTTTGTTTTTTGTTGGTTTTTGTTTGTTTTTTTGATAACTACATAAGTGCTTCTGTTGCTGGGTGAGAATACTACTTTATATACAGTTTGGAGTTTGGTTTGGGTTCTTTTTTCCTGTTTGCTGGTTTAATTGATGTATTACACCAAAAATGCATTTTCTGTTCATAAGTTTTAGGTTCACTTAGAATATATTA
>JANIMW010006645.1:25884-55818 GCA_024582635.1 Todiramphus saurophagus | reverse complement strand
TAGTATCACTTTTTAATTATAAAAACTATTTCTGCCTTTTAAAAAATTGTTTACAGCCTACTAAGAGTTACTGTTGATAATGGCTTTATATTTATTGCAAATCTGCTTGCAATTGCAAAGATGGCTCATGGATTTTATTTTTTTATTTATTTTTTTTTTTTGTGTTTTGTTGCAAAAAAAAAAAAACCACAGAAAAATCTCTATTTCATCTGGAATCACTGTCTGCAGAATTTTGTTCCTTTAAACTAATGAAGGGTATAGGTTGTTGCAGAACAGAATAAGTATTTCCTGAATAAAACCTGTGGGTTAGCAGTTCAGAAAATAGAACTTGGGGTTTGCTATGTTACTGTAGCCAGCACCTGTTATCCTGATTAAGTGTCATATAATTGGCTGTGTTAGATGGATAGTGAACATATAAATACAGTCATGTAACTTGCTTTTCATCTTCTCCTGGGTAACTTTAAACCATTTAATAATTGTACTTTGAGTTATCTTGTTATTCTTATACTTCCTTTATATTGAGGATTTCATTTGAATATCCTTTCATGTTTTCCTTCTGTAATTGGGATACTAAGGCAGGTATCTAGGACTCTGCAACAAAGTATACTCATTAAAACAAGCATTTCTAGATTTTGACTAAAGCTTGATTTTGTTCAGTAATGAATAAAGTAGCTGGTATGTCACCTGCTAATTGTGAAGAAAGGGAATAGGTTGACTGTAGTATGCATGATGTAGGCACTACATTTTAACTGAAACTTTTGAGATATGTTAATGTATTGCATAATCTTTACCTTGTGTATGTTAGAATTCCATGTTTTTATACAATACTATTGGACCACTTTGCATATTGCCTATCTAAATACTGTTTATTCACACAAGTGATCTCATTAATTTCATTAGGTATAAATGTTGCTGTGAGTCAGTCTGCAAAACTGCCCTGAGTACTTAAGTCTGTATTTTGTAGTTGCATCCTTTATCTTAGAACACTTTTAATATATACAAGATGAAAATTTCAAAGACTTCCTAATAATTTTTTTTTATTATTATTATTATTATTCATGCATGGTATACATCCAAGAAATTTTGCCTTCAGGTTCTTCAAAGCTGGTTTATTAGCTTGACCAGAAAAGCGCTGTAGAAGGCATGTAAAAATCAAACAATCTCTTCGACTTCATTTTATCTGTGCCTTCCTTAAGACAAGGCACATCTGTGTGGTATCAGTGGATTTTAAATCTGAAGTCATAAGAATGTTAAAACAGCAGTTTTGCATGCATACACAAAATCTTATTTATGGGGAAAGAGGAAATACATTATGTGTTTGTGTATGTATGTAAACCCAAGACTTATTAGTGTAATCAAAATCGTAAGTGTTTAATCATTAGTCCAGATGAAAAGTGAAAATAACAATCCAGTTAAAATAGTTGTATGCACACTTCTTGTTTTATATGCTTTTTCCTAGTATTATGCTCACACTTCCTCTGCTTCTCTGGGTTCAGTAGTTGATGTTTGCTTCCTTACCTTAGGATGCACTTGAGGTTATTCTTACTAAGACAATTATATACTTTTGCTCTTTCTTCCTTTGTCTGTAGGTCCATAACACATCCATATTTACATTGTATGGTGTCCCATGCATGTTAGATACTTGTTTTGTGTTTGTCTAGGATAGGGTTAATAAGAGGGTGCAGGCCACAGCCAGGATAGCCAACTGAAACAGCCAATGGGATATGTGATACCATACTGATATCATGCCTGCTATATAAGGGCAGAAGGCGGGCATAAGGCAGGACAAATGCGTAGCCTCTGGTGCAGTGCCATCAGGTGCAGTGCTAGTCAGTGCAGATTATATCACTCACTTTATATATTGTTTCATTACAATTATTATTACTGTTGTATCTTCTCCTCTTGCATTTTTCTATTAAATTCTCCTTAACCCACAGGATTTTGCCTCTTTCTCCCTGTTCTCCTTCCCATCATATGGGAGGAGGGGGTGAGTGAGTGGCCACATGTTGCTCAGCTCCCAGGTGGGTCTAAACAGTGACTATACTACTACTTTGTTACTCCTAAAACCAGTTCTGTCCAGGTTTGCATTTCTTTGACTGACCATGAGTGAGTTATTTATAGCTGTGGGCTCTCTTTTGTCAAGCCTTTGTTCCACTGTTTACTGTCCCTATGCATGTATTCCCTGGTATCGCTTTCTGTATCTCCACTTCTCAAAGCCTCTGCAATCAAATCAAGCCTATATTTCTCTTAACTACATTGTGTGTTACGACCCAGTCTGGACAGTCCAGAGGGCTGTAGAGGTTTCAAAATCCTCTTGGACTCTATTAAGGTGAAACAACACCAAATAATAATTTAAAATGTTTTATTTGTGGTAGAAACAACCTGAATTTAGAAGGTGTAAAGGTAGACACAATGGGTTCTGTTGAAACTTTTATGAGAAGAAATGGAAAGAAAGGGAAAAAGAGAACAAGAGGTATCATCACCCTTGCAAATCTGCAATGGCAATGACTATGACAGACAGGGCAATCCTCAGGTGATGGGCATGCATGTGGCTTCTCAGTTTTGTGTTATTTACAGTCTAGTCCCCACCCCTTGTTTGTGCCAGTCACTCCCCTTTTTTGCCTCAGTCACTCAGCTCTTGATCTTCTGCACAGGCATCATTGAAGGGGGGATGGTCACAAGAGTCTTTCAGGTGGTCAGGAGCCCTTTCCTCAGATAGACTCTGCATGGCCTCTGCTTTCTTGGCATGTCAGAGAGCAGAACTGTGCACCCTCCATCACTCTGAACCTGCCTCTGCTTCTTGTTCCTCTCGTTCCCCCTGCAGGGATAACCATAGTTTACTGTTGCTATGCTGAACTCTTGAGACATTAGCTCTTTAATCTGTCACAATTATGCCAGTTGTGAAATATTTCATACTGCATAGAGTAACTGATTGCTACAGCTATCTGTGTAAAAGTATGCTGGTATCATCAGAGAGGAAAAAAAAAAAAAAAAAAAGTAAACCAAATTAGCCTTAGACATCCAGTAAGTTGGAGAGATTGCTATCACAGCTAAATTGAATACAGCAAAGTCGCAGACAAGTTTGGACAATTTCAGAGCGAGCTTCACTATCGGAAGCTTCAGTCCCGAGGCTCATGGTCTGTTACTGAGGATGAGAGTACCAGATTACAGGGCTACACATTTACAAAACATGGCATACATGAAGCAGTTACTTCTCCTGATACAGCTTTGTTTTCCACAATTAATTGGTATAGTCAAAGTTTTCACAGGAACTTTAACTGTGAAATTTTTGCTGCTCAGTGTACTACCAGGCAGCTAGGGTGGACCTCACCTGACTATCTCCCTAAATTTGTGATATCCCATTACAGAACTAGTCATAAATATAATTAAATATTTTCAAAAGCCAGTTAGCATTAGATGCCTATGTTAACATGAGATAAATCATCTTGGAGCATAGACCATCCTGCTTTGACTTTACAATGGAATCTGAAGGACTAACTAAGCTGTCTACAAATTGAGCATTTTAATCATAGAAAGTTTGTGTTGGAAGGGACCTTTAAAGGTTATGTAGTTCCAACTCCCCTGCAATGAGCAGGGATATCTCTTACTAGGCCATATTGCTCAAAGCCCCATCCAACCTGACACTGAATGATTCTGGGGATGGGGCATCCACAACTTCCCTGGGCAACCTGTTAGTGTCTCATCACTCTCATTTAAAAAACGAACCGAACAAGAAGTCCTCCTTGTGTCTAATCTAAATCTACCCAATGCTTTTAAGACCTTATCACTTGCCCTATCACTTCAAGCCTTGATAAAAACTCTTCCTCCAACTTTCTTATAAGTTTAAATATTGGATGGCTCTTATGAGGTCTCCCTGGAGCCTTCTCTTCTCCCTCCCTGAAGCCTTCTCTTCTCTAAGCTGAACAACTCAAATTCTCATCCTTTCATTATAGGAGAGGTGTTCCATCCCTCTGATTATTTTTGTGGCCTTCATCTGGATCTCTGCTAAGAGGTTTGTGACTTTCTTGTGCTGCAGTCCTCCGAACTGGACACAATACTCTACATGAGGTTTCATGAGAGCAGAGGGGAGAATCACCTTCCTCATCCTGCTGGCCACAGTTCTTTTGATGCAGCTCAGGATATGATTGCTTTTCTGGTCTGCGAGCATACATTGCTGGTTCATGTCTAATTTTTCATTCACCAGTACCCCAATTCCTCGTCCACAGGGTTGTTCTCCATTCATTCATTCTTTAGCCTGTGCTAATATTGGGGATTGCCCAGAACCAGGTGTGGCATCTTGCTCTTTGCCGTGTTGAATTTCATGTGGTTTGCATAGGCATGTTTCTCAAGTCTGACAAGATCCCTTTGGATGGCATCCCTTCCTTCCAGTGTATATACTTCACCACTCAGTTTGGTGTCATCGGCAAACTTGTGGGGAATATACTTAACCCCACTGTCTATCTCCTTAATAAAAATATTTAGAGATTAGTGAAGAGCAGTTGCCCGTGAAATATTAGGCAAAAAATGTTGTTGGCAGATTCCTTGTCTCATTTATCAGGGAGAGTACAATTTTTTTTGTCTTCCTTTTCTGACGAATATACCTGTAGAAGCTGTTCCTGTTCTTCACATCCATTACCAAGTTCATCTCCAGCTGCACCTTAGCTTTCCTGATCCCATCCCTACACCACCAGGCAGTGTCCCAATATCCTTCCCAAGTGCATCTCCCTGCTTCTTTATATAAGGTTTAGATCATGTGTCTTGCTTTACAGAAAGCATTTGAAGTGAAAGCACCTGTAGTAGAAAGACATCCTTCATCTCAATGGAAATGGCTTTTACTTCAAACATAGTTCATTTGAAAATGTTATCTTCTTATATTTTTTTGTTTTTATTTTTCTGCAGATTTGAGTTCTTTGATTCTTTGGGAATCTTTTATTTTAGAGGATGAAGAGAAGTCATGAGACTTTCTAAAACAAAGTGGGGCAGCCTTCCCTTCCCACTTCTGTTCTGAGATGACAAACTGGTTTTGGAAGCAGAAGCTTGTGAGAAAACTGAGCTTTCTGCTGTAAAATGTGTGAAATTTTGCTTATTCCTTAAAAGATGCGGCCAAATTAATGTACCCTATATGTGCAGCTTCCTGGGGTCAGCAGTGGAAAATTTGGCCAAGTGTCCTCTTTAACTGTATTAGGTAACTGTGGGCACTAACAAGGAGACAGTTGATCTGGGTCCTGCACTCTTAAAAGCAGAGTAGGCTTCTGATATAGTGTGGTTGTAACAGAGATGCAGGGTTTTTGCTGTTTTTTTTGTTTGTTTGCTTAGTAATAGCTTCCTTGGTTTTTAAAACTTTATTCTGCATATTATTAGTTTCAAATGTCAACTATAATAAAACAATAAAGGAGCTGCATTGGGGGGGGGGGATTGGGCATTGGGTGATTGGACAGATGTGTGTAGGATGCTGAAGTTCTCTTCAATATTGTCAAGTCAGGTCTTCTGTAGGAGTTTAGCAAATGGCAACAGTAATACACTAAAACAAATTGGAACATATTTCACATGTGGTCAGGCTTCACCTTGTCAAAGAAAGAGTTTTTCCAGTATCGTTTTGTTGAGCTGTTTCGGTTTCTTTTGGTTCTCAACTTCCAGTTACCCAAATCCTGCCCATATGCCATCCTTTCCAGACTTAAATCTTGATCAAATCTGCATGCAAAATGGCTTATTTTGATAAATGAAATTAAATTTCTTCTTTAAGTGAAAGGAGAAAATCCATCCCTGAATGTGAGAAGTCAAGTATGTGTTGGATTCAGTCTATTTTCAAATTGAACAACATTGTTACTGGAACGCTCTGCTTGAATTTTGTAAGAACTGCAAGTTTTAAAGAGAATGCTTTGCTTTGCTCCTTGCATGTTTGTCAGTAGTAAGTTTTTTTATGTTTGAGATGTAGCTTTTAAATGAGATTTCAAAATGAAATGAAAGCAAAACTACATTTCTCTGCTGTTAGTTTGCAAAATTAAGGTCATAATCACCTTTTAAAGAATACACCGGTGATGCTTTTTGCAATGCTTATAGCATACTTATCAATTCAGAATAATCTTGTTGCTTTAGCTTCCCCTAATTCTTTTTGCTTTTTTTTTAGCTGTTTTGTTAGTTATAAACTAAGTCTAAATCTTTAAAGGAAAAGATAAACTTTATATTAAAGACAACTTGTCTTTTACATTGGATTGTGTTTACAATGGTTTGTATGAGAGATGAGAAAGTGTAGGTGAGAAGCAAAGAGAAAATGTACTCCTTGTAGGCTTATTAATTTCAAGCATTTTTCATGGAACTTCACTGTCAATTCGGAAATTATTTATTTATACTCAAGTTTTACAGTTTTCCTGAAATACTGATCAGAGCCCCACATATCAAAATAGTTTACTGGTTCATTATTTTAATTTTTGTTTATTAATGATTGCTTGGCTAGGTTCATTTCTTTTGGTAGCAGCAGAATTGACTGTGTTTCTAACAATCTGAAGGACCTTTGAACCTCTGAACCCTGGATGTTGCCAACTGTGCACTGAGAAAAAGCAAAAGTGGTGGAGGCATTCGAAAAAAACAAAACACAACACAAACTAAACCTACAAAACCAATAAAACCAAAAAACCAACCAAAAAAAAAAAAAACCACAAACGAAAAAAATACCATAAAAAACACACAGTAACTTACTAAAATCTTGGGAGAAAATACAAAATAAAATCTGAATACAGACTTATCCAAAACCAAATAAAACATGTCAGAAAATTTTGGGAGAGGCATTCCTGCAAACTTGTTTTGTGGGATTTTTTGATTGGTGTTTAAATTCTGACATTTGGATTTATTAAAAAAAAAATAAAAAATAGTATTCTGCTAGCCATTTGCTGCTGGACACAGATAGAAACAAGGCATTGAAACATCCGTGGTTTTTTTTTTGTCCCACTCTTACCATTTGTGAGAGCATATCTATCTGAGTTTGCACTTTGTAGGTTTGCAGATACCGTGCTGCAGTTCAATGTCAAAATATTACTGGGTCAACAGATTTAGGAAACTGCTAATTTTTTAGTTGGCATAATGGTAATTAAATAATAGTGTTACAGTCTTCTTGAAACTATTAATGATCATAATTTCTACGTATCAGATGCCATATAAAATTTAAGATCTCATAAGAGCTCATGGTTAGCAGCTAACAACATTTTGCAGATTAAGATCTATAATAAAATTACTGTTCTTTGATGTAACTGGTGTGATTGGGCCCAATCAGTTTAAAGTGTTCTCAGAGGTTTTATGGAACTCCTAATTCCTACAGTGTAACATGGTTAAAATCACAAACTGTGAAGACTGTGGAGTTACAACATAGAAAAAATGTGAGGTTTGATGAATTCTGATATTACTGCCATCTTCAAAATACAGATTAGTGTTTGCTTCAGTGTTACTACTTTTTTTTTAAACTGCTGACCTATCTTACATTACAAATGACTGTTCTCAGTGGTAGGCTAAAGCCACTACTACAGACAGTAAACTGTCTAATTATTCTTTCAGATCAAAGTTGACATTGTGTAAATATTCAAGAAAAGAAGTAATAAGTTCCTCTGATCAGTGGACTACTTAAAGCAGTGGACCATCCCGTAATGATACAAGGGATAAAACATATTATTCATTTGTGAATCACTGTGGTGTAACCTGATGGTATACAATAAAATGATCGTCCAAAAACAGTATCTTGTTTAGTGTTTTGATACTTTGAAGTTTTTTGCCATGACATGTACATTTGTTTTCAGTGGAGTATAGTGCCAAATGCATAGACTTGGAAAGGTAAAACTGATGGCGCAGATAAACACACTGATACAGAGCTTAATGAACCTAAGTGTTAAGGGTTTACAAAACTGGATAACAAGGTTGAATTGATTATGGCACAGTGTTGAAAGCAACAGGTGTGGAAAGGCATGTGATGAGACTGTAGACGTCACTAAGAAGCTGTGTTGTAACCTGTTAGGTCCAGTACACTAGGAGTTTTGGTTGAGATCCTAGCAATGGTCTTGGGCCTGAACCTGTAATTGCTAAAATCATAGAATCATAGAATGGTTTGGGTTAGAAGGGAACTTAGAGATCAACTAATTCCAACCCCTCTGCAGTGAGCAAAGACACCTCCTATTAGACCAGGTTGCTCAAAGCCTCATCCAACCTGGTCTTGAACACATGCAGTGATGGAGCATCTACAACTTCTCTGGACAACCTGTTCCAGCATCTCCCCACCCTCACAGTAAAAAACGTCTTGCTGATTTTTAATCTAAATCTATCCTCTTCCAGTTTGAAGCCATTTCCCCTTGTCCTATCACTACAAGCCCTTGTAAAAAGTCCCCCTTCCTCCCCCAGCTTTCTTGTAGGCCTTCTTCATATACTGGAAAGAAACAATAAGGTCATCCTGGAGCCTTTTTTTTTTCTCCAGGATTGACAATCCAAACTCCCTCAGTCTGTCCTCGTAGGAGAGGACAACTTATATTGACTGTCAGAACCTTCTATTGTGTGATTAAATGTTGTTTTGTGTGTTTTGTTTTTGTTTTCCTGAGAAATCCAGTCGCTGCACTTTTTACTTAGATGAATACATTTATGGAACGTTGAGGTCATTCACTGTTGTTGAGCTAGACTGATCCATGACTTACTTGAAACATCCTCTATTATTCTTGTAACAAGCAGTAACTTTTTTCTATTTCCATATAATTTCTTAGATATAAAAATGTGTGTACATAAGCAGTGTCTTTCTACTGGAAATGAACATCTGAAACAACAGCACCACATCAATGTAGTCCCATCTTCTTTCTATTTAAAAACTTCACCTCAAGTTCTCTCTCTTCTTAAATTAAGCTTCCCAAAGAGGTCTATTGCAAAATTCCCATTCCAGGGTTTTATTTCTTCAGAGAGTAATTGTGAATCAAAGGCTAAGTGGCCAATCAGTGACAAAATCCTGAATTTTTTTTTTTTTTTTTGATTAGTCTCTAAGTCCTTTCACTCTGTCATCAGCTTCTTTCTGTCTATAAATGTGCGATTAGTTTGATGCTCTTACACGGATTTTGAAATAATGCCATAGGAGAATAAGAACCTTACTTTTATGTAATATATGGGGATATTCAATCTAACCTTAGACACATAATGAACTGTAAAAAGAAAAAAATGGAGATGCTTTTATTTTTCCTTGTAACTGAATTCTAAATGGTACACTTGAAACTTTTGAATATTGAATGGAAAAAGATAGTGGACGTTTCTCCTAAATGGTTAGAAACTCCTTCTTCCCAACTGCACCATCACTTCCTTCAGTGTTTTGTTTTGTTTTATTTTTTGTTAATGGTCTTTTGTAAAGCCTACGTTCCTTAGACTGTCTTTTATTTTTTTACTTACTTGCCCCTGATAACTTCAAGTGACTTCAAATTGATATGCAACAAAAATGTTAGTGTTTACAATTAGTGTCCATCTGAACTTTTTACTTTAAAGGGGATTGATAAGTAACAGTTACCTGTATGGACAGGTTTCTGTATACCTAGAAATTTTACTTAAATTGAATTACAAAGATTTTATATGGATTTCATCTAAACACTAAAACTTTATAGAATTCTATAAATCTGCTGTACTTGATTTTCAATATCTTTAAAATGTACTGTCTATGTATAACAAAGGAATTATTTTAATCTTAAAATTAATATTCCTTCTAGTTACTTCTACTGTCAAAAATATTGAAAAGACAAACAGGGAGGTAAAGATGCTTGCTGTAAGCAATTTCATGGGCCATTAGTTAAAAAGAGTGTTTAAGTATAAATGATGCCCCTTCAGATAACAAACACAGAACTAAATTAGTAAAAATGCGTAACTCAGCACAATTGTTTTATGATCACTAGTTGGGTGTTTCAACCCCTAGCTGAACCATGAAAACTGAAAATCTGTTAAAACTCTGTAACATATAATTAAATTCGCTTGTTATAACAGCTGATACAGTATACCATGATACCTGTCTGATTTTCACATTTATACAGAAGCATTCATAATTCAGAATAAGTAATATATTACTTATTTAGGGAACTTAGGAAATAACACTAAAATAGATGGAAATATATGCCTGCCTTCTGTTGCTTCACTTGCACACATAAAGTAGCAACCCAATACATAGCCATAGAAACACACGAGTAATGTGGCATTAATAAAGAAATTGTCAGATCCTCTGAACTATGTTCCTGTTGCAAAAAAAACCTTGGAGTTTTGATCAAAACCCCTATCTCTTCACTTACTGTTCTTCAGACCTTCATGTATTATTCACATAACCATAAGCTAGGTATTTCTGTTTATGCAAACATCCAGAATGTTTACAATAATGGAAACAAGCTGCTCTTATAAGCTTTGGCCATTCTGTTTGTCAAGCCATTATGTTTTTCACTACAAAATGTTCTGTTCAGAAAAAAATATCCTCCATCAGTATAATGCTCTGATTTTTGCTGTAAATTTTGTCTTCAGCATTTTATTTTTTTTTACTATATTTTCTTCTGCTTCTCAGCTTGAATTAAATTATAGTATATTTGCCTTAGATTTTTTGTTCTTGTTATTGGATTTTGTTGAAAGTGTCTTTAGAATGGAAGGAGGTGAAAAATTTTAATCTCTAATTAGATAGGTTGGCTGCTATACCTTTTTCTGAATATTAAACCTAATATGGCATTATTGGCAGCTCTACCTTTAATGAAAGGCTATAGAGATAGAAATTAGAGGACTATGATTTGCTGTAAGGACTCAATCAAAATATTTAACATAGTGGTGTGGTTTATTTTCTTAAGTTCAGAATTGAGAACAAACTATGGGCAACCTTAAGGCTTTTATCCTTTGAATGATAAAAAGGAAGTCCTTGTGCAAGTGTTGATGTACAGTTAACATTCTGACCTGTATGTGGAGTTTTCCTTGGTTCCCTCCAGAAACAGGCCAGAAACTAATGAAACAGATGATGACCCTCCCTTCTTTCTGCAGTAGCTTGCACAGGAGCATCAGACCACTGGGGAGTACAATGCCCCTCTTCCAGTGGAAGATAGCCCTTGAAATAATGCAAAAATAATTCCTAAATTTCAGTCAGTGTTCCATTTTGAAAGATGTCATATCTCTTTTCTATCTTTCTATGAAGCTTTTTCAGAAAAAGTAGATTGTAGTCCATTGGGTGAGTTGTAGATAATAAACAGGAAGAACTATATAGAACTACTATAGTGAGTTGTGGACAGCTACTCTGACTACAGTTTCCAAATCAGCTAAGTAATTAGCCAACAACTGAACTGGTGAGATCCCATAATATCTGCTCTGGATTGAGCACAGTTCAACAGCTTTGTAAGCAGCCTGAGGAAGGAACAGGTAGCATTTAGTTGTAAATGGCATTAAAGTAGCATAAACAGGGGAAATGATGTGAAGGAAAGTAAGCCCTCTAAATAAACATAATTGCAGTCAAAAAAGGTAATGAAAAAATTCCTTACTTGTACAGCAGTAATAATCTTTGCATATGTAGTACACTTTTTGGGAGAGATTTGTTAGAACACATTACCGCATAAAAAAGCTATAGAAGCTTGCAATGGATGAATAAGTATCACTCCATTCTGTTGAGGGCAGGGGAAAATCAGTGCTACAGTTAGAGATGTGAAGAGGGAGAATAAGTTAAAGAATTCTGAAATATTTCTCTATATGCTTCTGCTAAGGGCTTGGGTTGAATTTCGTGTCTCAATCTAGGCACTACAATTCTGGAAATATGTAGACAGAGAATGTCCACAGAAGAGGAACATAAATAATAAGAGCAAAATTATTTAAGCAAAACTTAAACAAAATAATTCTCATATCTTGATAAGAGGTAAAGGTGATAGTCTTTATGTAAAGAAATAAGTATTTAAAAAAAAAAGGGGGGGGGAATTAATTCATACAGCTGTTGCAAGCAGAGCAAGCATCAGTCATATTTATTAAAGGCTTAGTTCTGAAGTTCTTTCTAGATTTGTCTTTGATTAGTATGATGGTTAAAATAGATATCACCATTTTCTTACACAATTCAGTGTTTAATTTGTGCCTCATTACTGAATTTATTAGTGATTAATAATTTCATGAAACTTCATATTCAGAAAATAATAGAAACAGGAAAAATCTTCAAATTACCTTGTTTCTGTCACAATCTAAATATTCTGATATTTCATTTTTTTGTGAAATGGATTTTTTTTTTCTACAGCCTCTAGTCCTTGATAATACTTGGTTCAGTTTCACAGTGCTTGATGAAAGTCACTCCAAAACTTTTTTTCTAGTTTCTCTTACTTATTCAGAGATTTAAATATCACACTACTATCCTATTTTGTCAGTTTTACAGCTGTAGTACAAATACGATAAACTTGTTAAACTAGTGGTGTAATGAGTGACAATATAATTGCTAGATATAGAATTTACACAATTAGCTGTGAAAATTATGACTAAACATCATCTTTGTTTAAAATACATCACTCATTTTTGAGAGCTGTTACAAATATGTCCATAACATCTCAGGTGTAGCATGGCAAGGAGTAAAAGTGGTACTAAGGACTTCCTGGATTAAATTAAGCTAGTATATAAATAAAAAGTCTGAATTTACAAATGCAGCTTTAGTAATAAATTATAAAAATCTGAAATGATTTTTAAAATTCTATCAGTTGACTACAATAATACAGAAAGCTTCTGCTTATTTTTTTTTTCTGAAGGAAAGTATTTGGAAAATAGAAATAAAATCCGGTGTGTTGCATTTATGGTGGCCCAAAAAGCAACACTATTTATTCTTATTTGTCTACCCATGCATATTGCTAGAAAAAATGTTGGTTTGATTAATACAAGATAGATGACACTTAGCTGCAATATCATTTTTTATTAGAAATACAACCAATAAAATTATGAATTATGTTTCAGCCTACTAATGGGATGATTCCCTACTCTAGATCTTGTTTTAAAATTCTTCCTTCAAACTAGTTCTTCTGAGAAACTTAACACTTCATCAAGTTCTGTCAAAAGCTAGGCATAAATATGCCAAACTGCTGTAGCTGACATGATTTCTTGGAATACTGTTTCTCAAAATGGTATAGTTGTATATTCCCAGTAAATCAAATGCTCCCTGGAATGTGTAGGGATAGAGAGAAGTGAAGAACTTTAATTTTGGGAGAAATTTGGAGCAAATTGCTAAAACTGTTACTTGAAGTCCTCTTATTTCAGTTGTTTAGACAGAACATGAAAACTATGCTGAAATCAAGAGCTGCAAACTCTTATGACTACGAAAAAGTGAACCTTTTATTTGGAAATAATTTGTTCTGATTTATTCATCTAGCTTTATCCAGTATACTTCAGACGCTGGAAGAATTTGACACAAATTGCATTGCTTCTAAGTTGATCAATTAAGTATAAAATTTTCAAAAACAGTATTAGCTTAACCTTACTGTCTCATGGGGAATAATGGTTAACACTGTATTGAGCATATTTGAAATTTACACTTTTAATCATCTATTTCTGAAGGAGCTACTTATATGGATACATTGAAGTATACATAGGTTATGTGAGTGGAAATTGTGCCTGCTAATGCAATATCTTCTTTTCTCCTTATCAACTTCATTCCAGTCTGGGCAATCCTCACATTTGAAATATCATAGGAGAGTATATTTTTAATCATAGAATAAAGGGACATAGTATAGCAAACATGATTCCCCAAAATGTCCAAGAAAACAAAAGCAGCAAAGAAATAGGCCTGACATTTATTTATTTATTTATGGTGCAGAAGATAATTCCTGTGTGCTACTTTTAACATGTCTTATGAACATAATTAAGAACAAGGAACTGTAGGGTTTGCGGTTTTTTTATTTGGTGGTAACTTCTGTGTCTTGATTTCGTGGTAAAAACACTTGTGGTTGGTTTTTTCCTCACAAGGATTTAAGACTTAACAGAAACTAGTTATCCTGTTATAGGAATTGATGTCTTTAGACATCTAGACTGCAATTCAGTTCTTGTTTATAGATGTCTCTTTGTGTATATGGAATCTTAACACCTATTCCACAGCCAACATACTGGCATCTGTCTTTTTTGCTACCTTTCTCAATGACCTGGAGGAGGAGACAGAGTGTACCATCAAGCTTGTTGACAGCAGACTGAGGGATGCATTAAATTTGCTTAAGTATGGGGTTGCTATTTAGATGGTCTTGATGCTGAAAGAATAGTCTAAAAGTCAAGAAGGATAAATATTAAATTATCCGTCTGTGATAGACTAAAATCCTTTTCCCATTACAGTTTAGGGACTGACTGTCCAAGCTGCAGCTTTGCTGAAAGGGACCTGGGGTCCTGGCAAACAGTAGGCCGAACATGAGCCAGTAACGTTCACTGGTGATGATGAAGGAAGTGATTTTCCAACCGCACACCCTTTACTTGGTGCTTACTAACTCACATAGGATTACTGCATCCATTTTTTACTTCCTTTGTGCAAGAAAGACATTAACAGACTAGAATTAATTTGGCATAGAGCTACCAATGTACTCCACTTACCATGAGATGGCTTCAAGGGAACTTAACAGCAGCATCTTAGTGCCATACAGGAAGGTTCCCTTTAGGATGGAACTAGGATCTTTATTGAGGGAAACAGTAGGAAGGAAAGACAACTCTTATACTGGAAAACAAGGGAAGTTCCAGATGGATAAAGTAAGGGTTGCCATGAAGATATCAAAGCACTGAAGATGTTTTAGAATGTTTGTCTTTGTGAGTTTTTAAGACCTGACTGGAAAGTGTCATCAGCAACTGGGACTGAATTCAGTGTTGATGCTGCTTTGAGCTGGAGGTTCTTTCCTGATGCACTTTCTAATTTGAATCATTTTTATGAAAGGAATTGATTGTATTTATGCAACTTCAAGTATGTCCTAGATCTTAATTTTATTGTAAGATGATACACTCTGCTGACTGTGGATGAAATCTCTATTGACTGTAAAGAACATTTAGATATTCATCTGCAGGTGTCTTTGTCTCAGTTTCTTAATCTTAAACTGAGTTTTATCTTTACAAGTAATACAAATATAATCTGGCAAATATGGACCCCTTCTTTAAAGAAGAGAAATAGACACCTCTGAAGAGCTTTTATATCAGTTTTCTTTGAAAACTATTTTAGGATGACATGAATCACTTCTTGTGCTTTTTTTTTTTTTTTCTATATCAAAAGCCTACATTTCAAAATGGAAAATAATGTTGAAATTTCAGCTTTTCATTTATCATTATGAAAATCTACAACCCTTATTTCCAGAAGTGCTAAGCATTCCACAATTGTTTCAAAGTATTTATACCTCAAAATCAAGTCATCTTAGTGTTCAAAAGAAATGAATTGTTTCTTATTTATTTTGGAAAATTTGCAATAGAATCTGTTGGACTCTTCCTACACGTTTTAGTGTCTGAACTGAAATACTAAGCACTGGTTAACTTTAAAATGCTCACTCAGGTATTGACCTCTTTACTTGAAAACAATTTCATGTTTCAAAAGTTTTGGAAATAAAATAAGTCTTGTTGTATAATCTGGCAGCAAAGTAATTTGTCATTTTCCTGTTTCATGTAAGAGAAGAATACTTGGGCTGAGTTACTTCTCATTATTTATTGAAAATGAAAAAAATAAATGGTTTAATACAGCAGTTTATGGCACCCAATTATTTGCTTCATTACACTACTTTGATTTGCTGAGCAATTATCTCAATTAGGACTAGCTGTACAGTTCGGGCCGAGTACCAAGTCAAGCTGAATCTTGTGTTGTGTTAATGCTTGCAACAGATTGTACACTATAAAATAAAGATGTTAAGTTCTGTTAGTAAAAGACAAAGTGTTTAGCAGCCGAAATCATCTCCATACACTGAAGGACAGATGACAGTTTTATGATGGCAGTAAAATAGTAGGCCTGGTATCATATATTGAAATCCTTCTTTCAAGCTCTAACATTTACACTACACAGTACTGTTACCTGGGAGTTGATGTGTGTGACTACACAGCCAAAGTCATTTAGGAATTGATCTTCCAAGCTAGTAAGTGCCCTCAATATTACATGCCTTCACCAGAAGACTGTTCTCCTCAAAACTTGATAAAATCAAGATCGTGTCTTCTCTGAACTTCAGTACTCATTCAAGGTATAGAAATGCCAACTCAACAACATTTGTTAATGCTTCTTACCATACTGCAAAACTCTACTAAAGTATCTATGTTTGAGATATATATTTTTAACATATTATAGCTTTGTCTGTGCGCTACTCAGTGGCTAATAGAAAATAGCTTTGTAATTATGTTGTCAACTGTGAAAAGATTAATGCATTACTTTATGTAAAATAATTAAACGGATTTTTGTTCATCTGGAACATAGATTTCTATTTTACATTTTAGCTATTCAAAAACAATGCTTTCATTTTTTGACTTGATAAATGAGAAGTATTATTAAAGAGACCCTTTCCATTTAATATGTAGAAGATAAATGGACTTCATTTGCTGTTACATAAAACTTCGCTTGTGGATCATACCACTCCTGAATCAACAACATATCCTGTTTAAGGGTATTTCTGTTGAAATACTAAGAACCTGTGGCATTATTGAACCTGTATTGAAAACAATTTCAGTGCTGTTGGTATTCAAATGTCAGTTTGTCTTGCTTTGCTTAAAGTATTACCAGTTTTGTTTATAATAATTAACATGTTTTTGATAATATACATTGGAACTGTTTGCGTGATAAAAGATTTTTATGTGTAAAATGACTTGTTTTGTAGGCTGCTGTGAGAAAATAATTGCAGCTGATGAGAACCTGCTCTAAATACACAGGGTTTTTTTTTTTGGTCAGCTGGGATGTGTCGGTTTAGGAGTTTGTTTACATTGATTCAGACTCTGGAGAAGAGTCAGTTTCTGTCACTCACTGATTTTTCTTTGTGTCTCCTTTTCCAGTTTACCTCCCTGAAGTAAGTTCTTTTTAAGTCAGTTTCAAGCTTATTTCTACTATGCAAAAAACCCCAAACCCTCAAACAAATAAACCCTCAAAAAATGCAAAAAAAAATAAAAGCAAACTCAAAATAACACCCTGGAAACAAAAAACTCTTCTGTTCCTTATTAACTAGAGTGATGCAGTCTAAGAAGCAGCAGAGAGATTCCTGTGAGGTTTTGTGCTGACTGGCAAGCTGACAAACCTGTATTCCCCAACCAGACTCAGCAAATGCTACCTGTTTTTATTCCTGTGTAGACAAACAGCTGAGTTGCAATGGAGGCAGTTCTACCATAGGAGAAAATGACCAAGGACCAGCAGAAGGAGCTTGGCAGTACTGTTGGCAGGGGCAAAAGCAATGAGATAGCAGAATGCTAAATAAAATGCTGTTATTCTAACACTAATAATACTAAATAGCATTTGGATTAGAATACTAATACTATTGGACATTCAATCTAATGTTTTAGGAAGTCAAATTTTTTTGTTTTTTTTTTTAATAAACTTCAAGAATATTTTTTTCAAAAATTGTTTTCAAAAACATTATTCACATTTTTTCAAAATCTTTGTTTTTCAGTTCTGCAGTAAAATGATTATCAAAGATAATCATTTTGTTGTACGAATTCCTTTAAAAAACAAACAAATGAACAAATCCAAGTTCTTATAAACTTGTTTTGTTATATATATTTTATGTTGAAAATATGTGAATTTTTTTTCACATAAAATAATGATAAATTATTATAAATTTAGAATTAGAAAACATTTACAGCTGAAAATATACAGCTAGTTAAATTCTGTAACCTACTAAAATATTTTACTCTATTCCTGTGATCTTTCCCCTGTGAAGTTCTATAAGACCATTAAGCCTCCAACTGAGCTACTAAATAGACCATACCAGGGACAATTTTCTGTCCCAGAGCTTAACTTTCATGGTGAAGCTTGACTTACATATTCCTGACCAAATTCTTCCTTATCCCTTAAAACCTGAGCAGTTATTTCCACAACAGCTGTTAGGAATACTGCCCACCATAGGCCACAGTTGAGAATCTGGTCTTGATTTAGTATTGACAATGCATCAAAGCCAGTGTTTAGCTTGTTTAGTTTACTAGTATATATGTAGTACACAGTTCTGAATCCAAGAGCTGGAGTAGTTTATATTAAGAGACGAGAATATTACCTCTTTGTATTCATTATATTATTAATACTATGCATTTCCAATTGTACATTGTCCATCCCAGTGCTAAACATCCTAACAGAAACTGTACACACATTACAAGTAAGTTTTGATGCACTAAAAAGAGATGAGTCATATAAGAGGAGATAGGATATCATCTGTGCAGCACCTCTCCCATTACCTGTAAATGAGAATGTGGACCAAATTTCACAACAGGATTGAAATATGATAGAGGGTATGTACTTCCATAATCAGACTTGTTGCATTCAGAAGATGTAACAAGTCTGAGTTTCGTCTGAAGCTATTGAACCTTGACAAGAGATTTAACAGATAAGGAACTGTATCTTAAAGCTTTACTCAACCAGTCCCACAGAGTTCCAGAGACACCTAAAGACATCCTAAATATGTTGTTCTGGTCTCTCAAGGCCATATATATTTTTGTTGATACCTAATTTTTATAGAAGACTTGACAATTAATCTCATACTTACATAATAATCCTATTGTATTAACTCCTTCTGAACTAAAAGTGCTCTTCATAGTTGAATTTTTGTTTTTTACTGATGTTGTTGACAAAATGGTAAAGAAAATATAGCAATCCAGAAACCACAGCAGATCCAGATCAGTACGTGTTTCAGAACTTTACTATCAGTAAATTCAGATTAACTGTAATAGTAATAGGTAAATTTCTCAAGAGCCTGTAATTTACACATTCTACATTCCATGTAAATCCAGCAGTGTGGTATAAGCCTAATGCTGTCTACAAGACTGTAAAAACTTGATCAACTGGTTTCAAAGGGGATGAGGAATATCAGGAAAATTTAAAGGAAGCGGGAGAAGTAAAGGAAAATTATCAGTTAAGACAATTGGGATGTAACATGGCACATCTACAGGACATACAGAATAAATAAAACTACTAATCAATGCCTAAGAAAAATACCTGTTCCAGAAGGTGATTAACATCACAAAATATCTGCAACAGAAATTAATTTTAATGAAGGTGTATCTGGGTACATATACAGTGACTAATGAAAGAAATCCTCTGAAACTATGACATCTGCTTCACAAGCAGCAACAGTATATGTGTAGAGATCATGGCAATAGATCAGCAATGTGTGTGAGTGTATTTCAGGCTGAGGAAGCCTGTACAGAGAATACTTTGCCACCAGTGGGAGGAGCATTTGGAGTTGTTGGCATGAATGGAGTGCTGTTAGTGCACCTTGAAAGCGGGATGATGATGATGATGATGATGATGAGTGTTTTTGTTCTATGTCAGTAACCATGAGATCCAAGCAGTTTCAGAGGGAGGGGACAGAACTGGAACTTTGGTTGTAAAAGGCTGAGAGATTACTTCAGAAGCCTTGAAACCCTCTCCTATGACATGAATGCAGTGTAAATGCACATCTTTTAGGGAGTATAAGAGGTTATAAAGTCACCATTATAGACTGCTAATCTGCCTACGCTGAAACCTTGTATGTCTGAGCTGCTTCTTATCACAAGGTGCTCAGTAAATTATTATACATCAGCTGGTGATGTGTCACATGCAAATATATCAGCAAATGTGTATTTCCAGAGTTTTCTTCTAGAAATCGATGCATCACTCAAACAGGGGAGTGGAAGGTTTCTCCTTTTTAAAAGTGATAATGAACAATCAATATTAGAGCCTATGTTGCTCCCAGTTAATGTGCTTAGGTGCTTTTTCATCTCTATTCAAACAGTCTGCATAGGCAATATTGTAAGAGTCCTATTCTCAAAATCTTCTCCTATGGAAAGTACTGTTAATATGAGGGAAAGGATTTTTCTTTCAATAAAGGATTGACCATGGAATATTTCATGCCTTGTAACCATTTTACAAGAGACATAACAATATAAGAAAATAACTTTTTGTTGTAGAAAACTGCTGTGGTATTGTTGAACAGAATCTGGTCATCACATTTCCAGCAAAATATTATAAAATAGTTTATGGACAAGGAGCTTTGCAATCCATGAAAGAGAAAGTTTTATACAATCAAATGGCTCATCTCTGGTTTACACTTCGTATTTTGTTTAAAGTGTGATACTACTAAAAAATATAACTCTGAAAACAATGTTTTCTTGTCAAGAGATCTATTTTCTCACTTTATATTCATTACCAGGCTATTGCAGTAACAAAACCACTTTTCATTTTAGTTAAGAGAGTAGAATAAATAGTACTTAGTGAGCTCAGCTCTGTTTCTTTACATGCAATGTCAGCAGAATGCTAACCAATTTAAATTGTAGCCTTAGCCAGCAAACACACTGAAGGTTGATTGTATTCTGTACTGTCTCAGAAGAGATCATTTCACTCATGGAAATTTGTTGTTGATGCCGATTTGAAGTAGGATCCAGATTATTGTATAAATCACAGACAGAGATGTGAAATACTACCAGATTTTCCCTGTGACATTTAATGTGACTTTTTTTCTGCCTGTCTTGCTTGCAATGTGATTTGAAATTAGTACAAACTGAAGTGTAGAAAGTGTGAACCCTTGAAAAAGATGAAGAGGGGAGGAGGGGAAGGTAAATACAAAGGAGAAATGAGCAAAACTCACGTAGTCAAAACTAAAGTACTGAAAAATGTCCAGGTTTTATACACAAATTTGCTGCTAAACTAATCATCACTGTCTTGTCAAATTCTTCACTACCATACGATATTACATTTTAAGAAGACTGCCAAATGTATGGCTTCTCTATTTTAGGTACAGGGTAATTCTGCACCTCCTACACTGAACTGGAATTTTACTGAAGCAGTTTCTGTTCCTGAACTTCACATATTTTCACATTGTATTTAAGAGGGACAGTAGGCAGTAGTCTTATTATGGGGGAAGGAAAAAAGAGGGAGGAGTTGTTTTCCAGGAGCATTTGTTCAGGTACTGCATATTTAAAACTTTATATGCAGTTAGGAAGAGAACATAAATTTGTAACTTCATAAACACAGAAAGAATCTCTTGATGAAATTCTGAACAATATAGACAGGACTTACGCAGCTGAATGATTTTTTATCTTTTGTGACTGCCATTCCTCACTTTTATTTTAAAGATAAAAATGTAAGACTATAAATAAAAAATAGTTTCTATAAAATTAATGGATTTCACTAATTAAGCTTTTTGTGTTTGAATTGAAAAAAAAAAAAAACAAAAAAACCAGATCTTTGAAGATTTTGTAAGAAAAGTGCATATAATTTTGTAACTTGTGTTAACAGTATTGGGAGTAAGTAGGTAGCTGAAAATGATGAAGTATTGTGGCTGAACTTCAGTTTCATACATAGACTACTGGTCAGCTTCTAGCCTTTCTTGGATGTAGAGTCACTAAATGTTTTGTCAGAGAGTTGCATGCAGAAATTGTGTATTATTGGATATATGCTAGAAGAAACAGAAGGCTGATTGGAGTATTTCTTGATATTCTTTCCCAGCCCAACATCGACAGTATAACGAAATGTATATATTTATTTTAACTAAGATACTAACTTCATGTAATGGCCAGAGTCTTGTATTTTACCATGTAAATGAAATACTGTTTGAGTTTTTTCTGTTTTTAAACATTGTTTTATCTTCAGTTAAATGTTTGTGTATAGCTGGCATTTTAAAAACAAATGGTATGACTAAATAAACTAGAATACACCAGTAAATTGACTTTTCTAAATAGTCTGTATTTTCTGAAATGGTACCTCTTATGTACAGTAAGAAGTTTTTTATTCTTTCTCCTCTCATCTAGCTTCTGTATTTGATTTGCCTTTTTGCTGCAGAAAAATAAAGGTAACAGACATTAGAGTCTTGAAACAGTCAGATGAACTTATTTCTACCTTAAGAAAAAAACCTTAAACTTACTGCACAGTGCTTCCATGAAGTACTCATTTGTTATCTCTTAATTTTATCTTATTTAATTTTCTTATGCACAATAGTGATTCATGAACACAGCAGAGATGACTTTTCTTAAAATACTGTGTGATCTATACTAGTTTAATGAAAGTTTTCATTTTTAATTAAATTAGAGGAAAAGGCTCCCATCCTTTTTCCTTTTCCTCAGGGGAGATAACATTGTGCCATGTTATTAGTAAATTTCCCGGGGGCGCTTTTTTGCTTTGATGAATTTGTCATAGTCAAGAAACACTGGAAGCTGGTAGCTTGCCAAAAGACATGTGTTTTAGATTTATATTACAACCGCTATATTTTGAAATTTAAGTTATTTATAAACCACCAAGAAGGATGTGATTTTGTTTAAGATTTAGCTAGGGGTTTCTGTTCTCTGATACTTATTGCAAGAAAGTTTCAGGTTAGTCTTCAGAAGAAGACCTTTCTAACAATAAGGATAAAGCAGGTCTGGAACAAATTGCATGAGGAAACTCTAGTTTATTCATTTTTGTGGAACACAGATCAAAGGCGTTATCCATCAGAAGCTGCATTGTTGCATCTGTTTCTGCTTTAGAAAAACATATATTTTTTTGATCTCCAAGATGTATTTTTCTGAGTTCATGAATAAATCTTTAAGAAAAAGTCTCTTCATAAAAACTCTCGATGCTGAAGTGCAGTAATCTTTACCTTCACATGTGTTGGAAATAGGATTGAAAGCAGGCAGATATTTCTGGATATTAACTGTGGCTCTCATTATGGGTATAAGGAACTCAGAAATTGCTTTAGAGTTGCAGAGGTTAGTTTGGTTCGCTTTTTGAAGAAGGTTATTTCAGCTGTACCCTTCGAATAAAGACTGGAAAAAGAGTACTTAGTATAATTTTTTTTTACTAATGGGAGAGTTCATGTTTTCTTTCACACAAATATGTGCATGCTAAAAAGCAAAGAAAAATTACTTATCTTTCTTCCCCCTGATTTAGTTGATTTAGATTCTAAATTGCCTACCACTTCTAGGGAGAAAACACTATTTCAGGAAATTTGGTGATGTATAATCTAACTTATTCCATTCTTCTCAAGGAATAAACAGTATTAGTACAAGACAATAGATGTATTTACTTGTTTTTCAGAAGTGCAGGGAGGTGCTATTGCCCACATATGCATGTTAAAACTAGACAGCATAAAATCTGAGGTCTTGTATAAATTTTATGATGTTATTAAACCACTTTGGCTAGAGAACAGTGGCAGAAGAATCTGGTCTTCAACTGTTTTCTTCAATTCACACCTTGACCAGCTCCAGGAAATAGAGCTGTAATTGTGAGGCATCT
This sequence comes from Todiramphus saurophagus, assembly GCA_024582635.1. Taxonomy (NCBI): domain Eukaryota; kingdom Metazoa; phylum Chordata; class Aves; order Coraciiformes; family Alcedinidae; genus Todiramphus; species Todiramphus saurophagus. The sequence goes on along the minus strand of JANIMW010006645.1, from coordinate 32,471 downwards.
GGCAACTGAAGTCATCAGAAAACAAAGCAACATATCTGAAAAATGTAACTTTGTGCAGCATCATTTTTGATATCCCTACATGGTAGATACTGGTTAGTGCACAAAGTGCACTTGCTAAAGTGCTGAGAAAAAATCATAGCAAGGCCACAGTCTAATTGTTGTGGTGTAGATCAAGGCCTAGTAAGGGATGTCACTGTGGTGACTAGAGTTTAGGGAAGCCCAGTGGGGAATCTTATAAGCTAAGCAAAACTTGCAATACCAGGGCAAGTGAAAGCCATCACAGACTACTGGGAGGGAATGCAAGTTTGAAATTAAATTTTATACTATTGATAGTCATTACAGAACCAGTGAACTTGAAGGAAGAAGATCTGTCACAGCTAACTGACATTTCAAATCATCCACTCAAAATTCATCATCAAGCAAAAGAACACAATGTTAAGATGCATGAAAAAGATCTAGAAAAATAATGCTAAAAATGTTATAGTTCTGTAATAAAACTTTGTGATTTTTTTTTTTTTTTCCCCTGGAGTACTTTTTGCAGATTGTCTACTCTCAAAAACATTCTTAAAATAAATGATAAAAAGGTACAAAAATTTGAAGCACGAAAGATCTTGCATGTAAAAAGACAGCATGATTAGGATATTTCTAATTTCAGAGAAGATTGAAATAGGAGGAAGCAAGATCCTTATCCTTCCTCGTACTGTAATGTAGGACAGAAAATGTGAAGGAAAAGAGTATAATGAAGCCAAGAGCTTTAAACTTACAATATATATTTCTGTCTGTGCCAATTGACAAAATGTCATCACCTAGGGCTAGCTATCTATGTACAAGGAAAGAATACTCAGGATTTCTAAGACAGAAGTAAAAGGTTTTAAAATTGTGTAGCTCTATTAATACATTTCTGGTCAAATTATTTGTAATTGTGAGGCATCTGGCAACTGAAATCAGAAAACAAAACAACATATCTGATTAATCATAGTGATATTTTGGAAATTAGAGGTAAAGTCTGTCTCTACTCAAAATTGAAAATGTTGGTGTTCAGAACAAAGTAGGCAAGCTGTTATTTGTAGCTTTGAATCACTGGAGCTGCTCTGGCAGTCCTGCTTCTTGTGCATAATGTGCGAATTAGCTCATTCCCAGCACTGTTACCACAAATATTGTCAGATGTCATCTCCTTCTAGAGGATAAGGAGTACAGTGGACATGGTTAAATCATGCTGGTAGAACTCAACTCAGAAAACAGGCCATAACTGCTAAGCTTATTAACTGAAGTGGTAGCCACAGTGATTAGTAGTTAAAATCTAAAATACGGGTGGGTGTGTAAGGGCAGAATTTTACTGATCCCATCTATAGAGAAACAACAAGGACAAATTTCTCAATTTCTGTTGTTAGGATTAAAAGAGTTCTACTTCTTGATTTGGTTTAAAGGTTTTACAGAAAATAAGTGTTTTATGTAGGCACCCCCTTTAAAAAGCTGAATGTGAGAAAATTATTTTCCATATATTTTATGCCTAATTTTCGGTTTAAAAGCCGTGACCCTTGAAATTGATTCTCTAGTGAATACTTTTTAAAATAAAACTTACTGGCTTTCCAATCGCAGACAGCAGGATGATATTATGCTTTTGTGTTAAGGAAAAGGGAGGAGATGAAGTCTCAGGGAAAAAAAAAAAAAAAAAAAAACCCTATTGAATGTCTTGAATCAAAACCTACACTTGAAACTGGATTATTCTGGGAAATCACCTGTCACATGAAACATCTTGAAATAAGGTGTTTGTTTGTTTGTTTTTCATTTCTGTTCCAGAGCATAACAAAAAAATATTTCAAGGATATAAAACTTTACATGGTAAGGCAAAAATATGTGTATTTTTTTTCTTCTGGACTAAAGCAATTATAAAGAATGGTTCCTGTTATTCTAAAAATTCTAAATTGTATTTTCTTGCCCCTGTTTTTACACATGAAATCTTGTTTAAGTTACAATACTGAATGAACAGCACAATAAATATTTTTTTTATTTATTTTAAATGTATAGGCATAGAACAAAGCACAGAAGGGAAAAAACCCAAAACACTTCAATCTTTCTGAAAATACTATTGTTAAAAATAATACTAACAGCAATTGATTGTATAGAATTTTACAGTTCTTCTGATAGTAGCACAGGTACTGGCACAAAGGTGTATACCAGAGAGATTTAACCCAATGTGAACCAGGTTTGGCTTTGGTATACAACAAAACTCTAGTGTATACAAGCAATCAAACCAGTAAGCAAAGAATTACAGCATTCATTTCTAGAGTTAGCAATCATTAATCTGATATTCTTTACCAAGTGTGAGGTCAGCGTCTGCTTATCAAAATTACAAATGTAAAAGAAGGAAGCAACAATGCTAACAGTGAATTACTCTGTTTCTGTGAGGTTGACGTTCAGCTGACTAATTACACAAAAGCAGAATTAACTAGTCTTATACTCTACCCACAGTCTAGCAGAGGGGAGGGTAGGGGAGGGGAGGGGAGGGGAGGAGGAGGAGAGGAGGAGGAGAAAAGTCAACAAATATGTGGCATGAAATAAGCCCATAGTAGATTACTTATAGATTGACTGTTTTCCCATAAATTTAGGATTCATATCAGACAATCACAAAATTTCCTAGGTTGGAAAAGGCCTTTAAGATCGTGTAGTCCAACCATTAACCTAACACTGAGAAGACCTGGACAAAACCATATCCCTCAGCACTACATCTGTATGAGTCTTAAATATTTCCAGGGATAGGGGACTCAACACCTTTTCTGGGCAAGCTGTTCCAGTGCCTGTTAACCCTTTTGGTAAAGAAATTCTTCCTCATATTTAATGTAAACTTCCCTTCCCTTTGGAGAGCTGCTTTGTCTTTTTTGCTCTGTAGGGAGTTTCTGCTTTCCCGTGTACAGGAAAAAAAATGTTATATTGTGTTGTGAATTCCTGGTAAGCATCAGTTGAGGAAATGGACTTGGAAGAATTGCAGTGGACAAAGCTAGCATACTGATAAGTGTGTATAGAAACCTGATGTGTAAAAGTATGTTTCAATGAACAATGCAATTATTTCTACAAACACCTCCGTGTTGTCTATGCATATACAAATTGTCTCCATTAACGTAATATTATCATCTCTGAACAACACAAAACCACATAGCACATCAAAAATCAAATTAGTATCATATGACTCCTTCCTACCACAGCTGCAATTAATCTCTAGTGTCTAGAAGATATAGAAGATAACAGAGGAATATCTCCATATACTATACAGTGCAGAAATCTCCAGTCTAGTGATTGGCTCAGCTAGGAAACTCTGCATGTACCCAGAGGTTTCTGTGTGGCTCTAAGCCTGACCTGACAAACTCTGCTTAGAAAGTACTGACAAAGTACTGGAGAGAGAAGGGGATCAAAGGAGCACATCAAACTAAACTGTAGTATTGCTTTCAAACCTAAGCTGATTTGCTTACAGCTAGCTTTGATGTCTTTCCACTGATAGTATAAATGTAGCTTCAGAAAGTTTTCAAACATTAGGAGGTAGAAAACTCATTGTATATCATACTCGTGTTTTAGTGTTTAAAGGAATCCTAAATAATGGATGTTTATTGACGGCTGTGAAGTCACAATACAGATTGATTATGAAGTTCATGAAGAAAACAAGTCTTCTATGGGAAATTTCAGTATTTATTAAAATAGCGTTAATTTTGTAAGGGAGCAAAAATGTCACTTTTGAAATTCTTTTGAAAGAAACTGAGCATTTGGAATTCTCATTAGGGGGATAGAGTAAATGACAAACGAAAAGCTCATTTAGTTTTCTTTAAATAATACACAGCAGCTTGTATGCAATACATGGGGTCTCAGGTGCTGTTCATTCCATAGACCTAGTGTTAGTTATAAAATAAGCACTTCTGCAGAACAAGGAACCCAAACCTAACAGTCAGCAGTAGATCTTTAAAATGAAGAGAGGCTGAGTTGCTTAAGTGTGCTGTCTACTAAATGCTTTGTACTGGAATGACACCAAATTCTGCGGTCTTATTAATTTAAATGGCAAGCATGAATGTCCTAAAGCTGGTACCTTAAGAAGAAAGATGTTGTACTTCCTTAGCATTTTAGTTATTTATTTCATTGTTTAAGATTGTACTTTCCAAAACTACTAGGTTTTAGTTTTCATAAAGTTTGTGTTTTTTGTGAATTTTAAACAAAGTAGTTTGGACAGGCAAGTGGCCAATAATGGAAGAAAGTGTCATGCAGACAGGTTACTTAAGTAACCCTAAAATATTGTAGTGAAGAAACTGTTACTTACGTATATAATGAATAGTAACCTATATCATCATATATTATCATATCATGCTGATGAAACTTTTGAGTATCTAACATATGAGCATTGCCTAGAAAGAGCCTGCTGAACATGCCCTTTTTTCCTGGCAGTGGTACTGAAAACCAGATGATCCATAATTAAAGCTAGGTCACAAAGGAGAGTAACACTGATTTTAATCATTATGCCATTTATATTTGTGCAAATTAGTAAATTAAATGCTATTGTGTAAAGGGCAAAAGTAAAACCTTTTCAGTGCAGTCTAAAACCTGATAAACATTTACCCTTAATTGTTTTGTACGAACTAGAGACATATAATCAATTAAGCATTCTGCTGAAAACAAACCAAAAAAAGGTAACTTTTTCTGTAAATTACGTATCTTTACATTGTTACCATAGCATTCACATTCCCTAGATTCTCTGTCCATGTGTGGGAGGAAAATAAAAATAATTAAAAGATCTAATTTTCCAGTAATTTATTGCTGCTTTGTTACTAACATGCTTGTTGCGAACAATCAGTTCCAAACTACAGGAGGAGCTATGAAGCCATCTTGTTGAAATTAATATGGAAAAGTAGTAGATCATGATTAACAGCACCTTTGTGCTGTTATGCCACACACAAACCCTACTAACATCTTTGCTTTGTTTTTCTGCTGGCAGCACAGAGTGCTTCCAGTTACACACTTAGATTACTTACAGGAAAAAATAGTTTGCTTACATAGTCTTTCAGACTGTGGATTACAAGTATTGCAGTGTTCCTAAGAGTCTTGGTCCACTAATCTTCCAAATAGACTAATTTTAAGAAGGCTTGTCTATTGAAACCAGGGATCAGGTTATGGATGTGCCCATTCACTTCTTCGAGGATGTGTATTTAGACCCAAAAACTGTGAAAAACCCCAGATGCTCAGAGCACTTGCGAAAAATAGAAACTGATACACCAACTCATCAAGACATGCATCTAAATCTGAGCAGATGTGATCCACCTGGTATTAGGGACCTTATTTAATCAAGAACTTGTTTAAACTCTTGAATAATACTCTTTAGAGTTACATGATGGTTAAAACCATTAACTGTTTGGGCAGGAGTAAAGCATTGGAGATTGGTTGCCTTTTCTAACCTGGAGGACAATCACAATGTATGTGCTCTCTCTTTATGACCCAAGAAATTACTTATTTCCTTGTATTTCTCTTCTTACAATGTACAGTACTACACTTTTTTTGTATACTTTGATCAAAATGAGGATTTGACTTCAAAGTAATAAAATCAGGGGATTAGGAAAAAAATAAGAAAAAATGTATTGCTTACAGAAATAGTTCAGAACCTGCTTATGTTACAAAGCACTTATTACACCTTTTAGTGGTTCTAGTGCATAACCTTATTTCTATAGCATACTTCCTTATTGATGTTTACTTCTATTGTTTACTTATACTTTGAGTGATCCATTTTCTGCGATCTAGCAAAGGTTGCTTGTAACAAGAAACTAGACAATCCTTTTCAGTGATGTTTGTTCTGATACTCATGTCAGTTTTTGGTTTTTTTTTTTTTCTTTAAAGTTATAAATGATGTAATTTCTAGTTATTTGCCCATTTAGATGCTGCAACTTTTATCCTTGTCTTTGGCAACAGATATTTAAAATCTTGTCTTGGCTTGAAAGACAGGTGTCTGCCAAGGAAGGCAGGAGTCCCCCTTGGAATGGAAAATGCAACCCCCTCCCCTCCGAATGCTTCTGATTTTGAAATTAAGGGGCTTTCAGGCAAAGATGAGGAATAGGAATAACAGTTCTTTACTAAATATATAAAAAACAAGGCAAACAAACGACAATAACTATGGCAGTAACAACAAACAGAGCCAGGAGCCCAGTCCCAACCTCTCGGGCAGCTCCCGGGGAGCAGGGAGGGTGCGATGGCCCCCCTGCCGCTCCGGAGTGATCTCGGTTGTCCCATGGCAATGGCCGACGGAAAGCCCGCGTCACAAACCCGCCTGGGCAGCCGATCCCGGTGTCCAGCAGGATCCCCGGGAGACAGCATGGGGAGAAGGAGAAGCAGGAGACGCAGCGGGGACGACCTCTCTCCAAGCTGATCCCGGTGCCCAGCAGGATCCTCGGAAGATAGCGGGCGTAAGAAAGAGAGCAGGAGACGCAGTGGGGATGAGTTCTCTTGACCACGAGGGCAGCTCCTCCTCACCTCGAATGCAGGGAACAAAACAAGAGCCCTAGGGGCTCCACCCAACCCCCTTTATTCGGCTGGCTGGACCCCTCCCCCTGTGGCCAGGTCTT
>JANIMW010006645.1:0-25784 GCA_024582635.1 Todiramphus saurophagus | reverse complement strand
TAGTCCACTGTCAATCACCATTCTCCATTTGACTTTTGCACAGGCCATATGGGGCTGTTGAAAGGTGAATGAGTTTTACTGATCACTCCCTGGCTCTCCAGCTGATGAATCAATTCATGGATAGGGATCAGGGAATCTCTGTTGGTGCGATATTGCCACGTATGGACCTTCGTCATAGCCATTGGTACCAGCTGCTCTTCAACCTTCATCAGCCCCACTATAGAAGGGTTCTCTGAGAGATATGACAAGGTGGACAACTGTTCAGTTCCCTCCACCTCCAAGGCAGTGTCTTGGTTTGAAAGACAGGTGTCTGACAAGGAAGGCAGGAGTCCCCCTTGGAATGGAAAATGCAACCCCCTCCCCTCCAAATGCTTATAATTTTGAAATGAAGGGGTTTTCAGGCAAAGATGAGGAATAGGAATAACCGTTCTTTTCTAAATATATATAAAACAAGGCAAACAAACAACAATAACTATGGTAATAACAACAAACAGAGCCAGGAACCCAGTGCCAGCCTCTCTCGGCTGCAAGCACTCTCCCCTTTGGTGCAGTTCCGCTCACAGCCGGCAGGGGCGCGGGCGGCTCCCGGTGAGCAGGGAGAGTGGGATGGTCTCCCCGCCGGTCCGGAGCGAGCTCAGTCCTTACGTGGCAATGGCTGACGAAAAGCCCTCTTCACAACCCCCTCTGGGCAGCTGATCCCGGTGCCCAGCAGGATCCCTGGGAGACAGCAGGGGCAGAAGGTGAGCAGGAGATGCAGTGGGGATGAGTTCTCTCCACCACGAGGGCAGTTTCTCTCTACTTCGAATGCAGGGAGGAAAAACAAGAGCCCTAGGGGCTCCACCCAACCCCCTTTACTCGGGGTTGGATGGACCCCTCCCCCTGTGTCCAGGTCTTTTTGTCTCTCTTAAGTACAGCAATTTATCTCCTTGACGAACAAGTATGGAAAAAATCTTTAAGAGAAAAAGGAAAACAGAAGAACTCCCCAAAACCCCAACAAATCTATTCTTGAAGAGTTTAACTTTCAAACCTCCCATTCAGTTCTGTACGTGTATTGCTTATTGTTTTCTGTGTATAAAATTAATTTCAACGTAAAAAAACTAGTACTGGGTTTGTGCTGATTAACTCTATGAACCTGTAAAGGATTAGGGCTGGGCTGGCCACTGGACAAATGAAAGATGTTATCAATGCCTTTTCCTTTTCAGAAGGGGAAGAGAAAGGGAATAAGGGAGACTTACAGATTGGAAAAGAAAACTAATACATCTTTGATGAAAATAATAACAAAACGAAATATATAAATATACATGCAAAACCAATATTGAACATGACTCCCCTCATAGCAATTATGTCACCATCAGCACTGATGCTGTGGAGCAAGCACTGGTAAAGTCCCAGGCTGGACTCTGCGGCAGACAAGAACCAGATTCAGGAACTGGATTTGGGAACTGGATTCAGGAACACATGGATTGGGACTGAAGGCAGAAGAACGGGGACTTAGTCATTGAAGCAGAGGCTTGACCCTTGTGATCCCTCAGCTTTATACAGTATATAATGTATATAGAATGGAGTATCTTCTTGGTCAGTTTAGGGTCACCTGTCCTGACTTCTCCTCCCTGCAGGTTCAGCCTTTTACTTTCTGCACCCCCAAAGTGGTACACAAGATTTAACAGTGATCTTGGTCTTGGTAGAAGAAAGTATACTCAACATCCTTTTTGCATCCTTGGGAGTAAGTGTAAACATCAAGCATTATCACTGCTAGAAGTAGACAATGTCTGCAAAAATATGCTGCTAACTTCAGATAGTGTGTTACTTAGACTTTTCTGAAAAGTGAAATTACTGAACAGAATTAGTTTTGTTCTAACTCAAACCAGGACAGAACCTTATAATAATATATCCTTTGCAGAAAACACAGTTTAGCAGGTGGACTGGTATCTGTCACCTTTGATACTGAATATAGACACAAGTGCTATGCTATGTCGTATTAAAAGAAGCAACCTTAGTAGTGAAGCAATAAATTAACTTGAAATAAGGAAAAGCTCTTCATCCACAAGTAGCTGACTAGATACACTTTGGGATAAAAGCTGATTGTAGCTATAATTTCTACTTTACCTATGAGAAACCCAGTAAAATTCATTAAAAATGATATGGATACAGTCCTTTAAACCATAGCATGAACCTCAAATTAAAATAAGAATGTACCAGATTTTAATAAAATACACTGAATGTCTTCACGAATGAACCTATCATAAGTTACAAATTACTTGTGGGGTTTTTTTCAAGGATTTAATGAAGTCATTTACTAAACCTGAATGTGAGAAATTAAAGGAAAGCATACAGAAGTTTAGTATGTAAAATGCTGTGTAGAAAGTTCTTTTTGAGATATTAGATAGCTGAAATATGGTACTGTTGCATACAGATTTGCATATCCAGTGCATTTGAAGAGTTATAAATTTGTAAATGATAATGCTGACTGATGAAATCTGATGCAGAGAAGTCATATCTTGTCTGACTCGACCCATAAAGTAATGAAATCTATAACTCAGATCAACTCCCTCCAAAAGTGCATAACCGTCTTCATGCTTATCTGCTAAAATGTGTGAATCACATTCTAGTGAGATTTTCGTCATATATACTGTATCACAGACTACAACTGAACATAGACACTGAGATGTTCCAGAGAAAATTCTAATTAGAAGTGTTCTTTCTTGTTATTTCATCAGCATTTATTTCTGTCCTCTAACACAATCTAATTTACCATTAATTTTCTGCTATTTTCTAGTAACTTAATTTAAATATGAATCACACAACACTTGTGTAAATGCTATAAAGTCAGTCTATCACACTGATCTATCATAGTTATTTTGAGACATTTTTCTTTATCTAGTAGATTCTTCCAGATGGTATAAAACCCATGCGGAGAGAAACATTGCTGAGAAGATTAGATGTTGAAGTGTTTTAAATACTGTTTTCATTCCACTGAACAAAAGTATTAAGTTAATATATAGAGGATACAAAATAGAGTAAAGCTCATTAAATTACACTTCTCTGAACAACCTTTTTCAACTGAAATAGTCAGTAAGGGTTCTACATAGAGATTATGGATGTTCTTTGGATGACTGCAAACAGAAGACAGCTCATTATGCTTGTGCTCAGAGCTCACTGTATGTGAACTATCTGTAGTTCAGGAGCTATGTAACTCTAATTGTGTGGCATAGAGTGATTTTAATAAACCCTTCTATGTCCATCTTTGTAAATATACAATTAGCTATTGATTCCTCAAGGAAGCATATCTCCAATCTAGGTGCTCTGAACTCCTAATCTATTCCTGTTTGTCCTGGTTTGAGTGAAAACAGAACTAATTCTTCCAAAATGGAAGTATTAAATTATCTGATCTGAATGTCACAAAGTTCTATAAGCTTGGATATTTTTTGCAAGTGCTGGCAGCCACCACTCTCATGATAACACAAAGGTTCCTGTTACCTGAGCTCTAGAATTCAGACAAATATTTCTCTGTTCTACCTTTGTTGCATAACCTAAGAGTGGGTTGCACGGGAATGAATCCAGGTGGTTTTCAATATCTCCATGGAAGGAGATTGCATAACATAGAATCATAGAATAGTTTTGGCTGGAAGAGACCTTCAAGTTGGAGAGGGCAATAAGGTCTCCCCTCAGCCTTCTTTTCTCAAGGCTAAACATCCCCAAATCCTTCAGCCTTTCCTCGTAAGACACATGCTCCAAACCCTTTACTGGTGTTGTAGCCCACCTCTGCACCCTCTCCAGCACCTCAACATCCTTCTTGTAGAGAAGGGCCCCAAACTGGACACAGTATGCAAGGTGTGGCCTCACCAAAGCCGAGTACAGAGGAATGATCACCTCCCTACTCCTGCTGACCACACTATTCCTGATACAGGCCAGGATGCCATTGGCCTTCTTGGACACCTGGGCACACTGCTGGCTTATGTTCAGACAGCTGTCAATCAACACCCCCAGGTCCTTCTCTGACTGGAAGCTCTCCAGCCACTCCTTCCCAAGCCTGGGGGTTTGTTGTGGCCCAAGTGGAGGACCTGGCATTTGGCCATATTGAACCTCATGAAATTGGCTTTGGCCCAGCAATCCAGCCTACCTAAATCCCTTTGTAGAATTTCCCTACCCTCAAGCAGATCAACACTTCCACCTAGCTTGGTGTCATCTGCAAATTTACCAAGGGTGCACTCTATCCCCTCATCCAAATTGTTGATGAAGATATTAAACAGGAGTGGCCCCAGTACAGAGCCCTGGGATTTAACTCCATTGACAACAGCTCTTTGGATTCATCCATCTAGCCAGTTTTTCACACAGGAATGTGTATGCCCATCCAAGCGAAGAGCAGCCAATTTCCCTAATAGAACGCTGTGGGAAACAGTGTCAAGTGCCTTACTAATGTCAAGATAGACAACATCCACAACCTTGCTTTCATCCAACAAGTGGGTTACCCTGTCATAGAAGGAGATTGGGTTTGTTAAACAGCACCTGCACTTCATAAACTCATGTTGACTGGGCCTGATCACCTGGTTGTCCTTCATGTGCTGCATAATAGAATCCAGGATAATCTGCTCCATCAGCTTCCCTGGTACTGAAGTCAAATGGACAGGCTTGTAGTTCCCTGGATCATCCTTCCGTCCCTTCTTATGTATGGGTGTTATGTTGGCTGACTTCCAATCTGCTGGTACCTCCCCAGTCAGCCAGGACTGCTGATAAATGATGGACATGTCTGCACAGCCTGTTCCAGTGCTCTGTCACCCTCACAGTAAATCATTTTTTCCTCATGTTCAGGTGGAACTTTCTGTGTTCCAAATTGTGCTCATTGACCCTTGTCTTATCTCTGGGCACCACTGAAAAGAGTCTGGCCCTATCCCCTAGATACTCATTCTTTAGATATTTATTAGCATTGGTAGGATCTCCTCTCAGTCTTTTCTCCAGGCTAAGCAGACCCCGGTCTTTCAGCCTTTCCTCATAAAAGAGATGTTCCAGTCCGCAATCATCTTTTTAACCCTCTGCTGGACTCTCTCCAGTAGTTCCATGTATCTCTTAAATGGGGAAGCCTAGAACTGGAAACAGTGCTCCAGTTGTGTTCAGACTGCTCTCAGACTTCATGTGCCCAACCAGACCTTCTTTGTTTGTTGGTACAAGGTCCAGTGGCACACCTCTTCTTGTTGGCGCCTCCACTACCTCTGTCAAAAAATTATAGAATCATAGAATTGTTAGGGTTGGAAGGGACCTTAAAGATCATCTAGTTCCAAACCCCCTGCCAATGGCAGGGACATCTCGCACTAGATCAGGTTGCTCAGAGACCCATCCAGCCTGGTCTTAAAAACTTCCAAGAAGGATGCTTTCACCACCTCTCTGGGCAATCTGTTCCAGTGTCTCACCACCCTCATGGTGAAGAGATTTTTCCTAATGTCTAATCTGATTCAACATATCTCTAGTTGTAATCCACTCCCTCTAGTCCTATCACTGCCCAACAGCCTAAAAAGTCCCTCACCAGCTTTCTTGTAGGCTTCCTTAAGATCCTGGAAGGCCACAATAAGATCTCCCTGGAGCCTTCTCTTCTCCAGACTGAACAACCCCAACTCTCTGTCCTCATAGGAGAAGTGCTCCAGCCCTCTGATTATCCTCGTGATCCTTCTCTGGACATGTTCCAGCATGTCCATATCCTTCTTGCAATAGGGGTTCCATAACTGGACACAGTACTCCAGGTGAGGTCTTATGATAGTGAAGTAGAGGGGGAGAATCACCTCTCTCGACAGGCTGCCCACGTTTCTCTTGATGCAGACCAGGATATGATTGGATTTCTTACGAGTGCTCTGCATAAATGTCCTGGACTGTATGTGCCTCACTATGTAGCCTTTACAGCAAATAGCAGGGTAGCTGAAATCCCATTGAGAACCAGGGCCTGTGATTGTGAGGCTAATTTCAGTTGTCCATAGAAGGCCTCATCAACCTCCTCCTCCTGATCAGGTAGCCTGTAAGAAGGCCTCATCGTCTTCTTCTTCCTGATCAGGTAGCCTGTAGTAAACACCCACAATAGTGTCACCCATATTAGCCTGCCCCTTAGTTCTTACCTGTAAGCTCTCTGTTCTTCATCCCCCCCTCAGGCAAAGCTCAATATATTCCATTTGCTCTTTCACATAAGGACCAATTCCACCACCTTGCCCTACTGGTCTGACTTTCCTTTAAAGTACACAGTCGTCCATGGCAGTATTCCAGTCATGTGAGCCATCCCACCATGTCTCTGTAACTGTAATGAGATTATGGCTCCATGACCTCACCCAGATCTCTAGTTCTTTCTGTTTATTCCCCATTCTGTGTGCATTGACATACAGGCATTTCAGAGCTTTCGTCAAGCATGAAGTTTTCCCTGGAGTGTTGCAAGAGGGTCCACCCTAAGCATACACACCCTTGAGGTCGTTGGCTTTCTGGCTTTCATCTTGGAAGGCAGGTAAGGAACATTTGTTGCTGCTCTGGTTGGCCCAGCTTTACTCCCCAGTTGGATGTGATGGCCTTTTGGGACCCCGACCCTGAGTCATTCCATTTAACACCCACCTCACCAAGTTGTCCAGCCTGCTGCCACAGATTCCCTTGCCTCTTTTAGACAGGTGAATTCCATCCCTAACTAACAGGTTATAGGTATCAGAGAATGCCTCATTGTCAAAAAGCCAAAACACTTGTGACTGCACCAGATACATAGCCAGAAGTTGAAATGCTTGGTGTAAGGGAAAAAAAACGGCTTTTTGATGGTTTTTTTTTTTTTTTTTTTTTTTTTTTTTGGGGGGGGGGGGGGGGTTGTGTTTTTTTTTGTTGGGTTTTTTTCCTCCTATTATATAGCAGAGTAGCTTAGCCACTGGATTACTGGGTTTGAATATGGGCTGTGTTTTCACTTTTTGAAGTAGTTCTCTGAGAAAGGACCTGTTGGTGTAGCCACCTAATAGTAGACATGATTCATGGCTGTGAGCCCATAGGGGATGGAGAAGACTAATTCCAGTCATTTTTTTACGTTCTTCTCAAGATTTTTGCCCATCAAACTTAGGTAGCTTCCTGCTTAGTATGCTATCCTCCTTCTATACTTAGTATGCTAATGTTTCTCATGTGCTGTATAGGATATTTACATGTATTAACATGTACCTGAAGATTACAGTTGTCACAGGGTACCAATGGCCTTGCAGTAATAAAACCAAGACTTTTTTTTGAATGTGGCTGTAAAATGGGGTTGATCCAGTTCTCACTGAACAGTGGGAATGCATAAGTTAAGTCAGGAATTCAGAGTTCAGCTTCCAAATAGAAATCTGTTGAAAACTACTCATTTGTTTGCCTTGTTATAAAAAAAAAAAAAATAAAAAAAAAAAATCCTAATGTTGGAAATTGCTCCTATGTAGGGCCTGGTCATCCCTAGCTTTTAATAAGTTACATGTACTGGGGTATTGTGCAGTATTATAGTGTGGTATACTTTACAAATATAATGAAGTCAACCCGAGACCTCACAGCAACATTTCTCTTAAAGCTGTGTTGACAAATGCATAGACTTTAGGAGTGTTTTGTGAGTTATAAATATGTGAATTAGCAGAGCGCCCATTCTGTATACTGAGGGAATTCTGACAACAACATTATAAAATACAGAGTCTCACTAATGTAATATATATTATGGTCCTGGTCACAATTTAGCAGTTGTTTTGTTTAACGGATAAGACCATATTGAGTACATACTTCAGTCCACTCAGTTTTTCTTCAGGTGATTTAGTAGAATTTTATACTGCCTTATAGGAAGGGTTTTTTTTTTTTTTTCTCTTGTTTATTCTTTTAAAAATTCCAATTTAGTGTATTTTTTCATGGTTATCTGTAGCTGTTATTTGGAGATGGGAAATTTTTGACTCTGTGTTTGCTCATGAATTTTCTTTTACATAAGTGTTATGTAAAGTGTTTACCCACCAGGCAAACCTTTCAGTTACAACATTGATATTAAGGATGTGATTAATCTTTTCTAATACTAAAAAACTAACTGAAATACTGAGTAAAGGTAGAAACTGTCTTTCCCATATGCTTCAATTTTATAGGCAAATCTTATTGTGAGTTCACAACATGGAGGAATAAAGATGATATTGTTATAGTCTTGTGATGCCACATGTAAAATATCCTATCACTACCTTAGTGCAAATATTGCTTTTGCAAGAGATTCTTTCAGAGTCACTGCCACTGATATTTTCTTTAGCCCAAAGTTTATTTATCATGTTTTTAATTTAACTCCCAGTGTTTTAATTAATATTTGTGTGAAAATAACTAAACCAGTGTACTGAGTGCATGTTTTCCAAGGTTCTCACCTACAACTGACCTCACTTTACAGAAGTCTGCCTGCTAAACAAAGGTAACTATACACTGCCACTACAGTACCTAAGGCATTGAACTTAATCCAGCCACGTCATTCTTGGATTTGTCATATTTCCCTATTAATGATCTGTAAAGCTAAAGAGAAGCAGACACAATTTTTTCTTCAACTGAAATGATGTATCTCGCACTCTTCAGGAATTTTCAATCTAACAGATATGCTTAGAGTTGTGTAATTTGAGGATACGTTTTTGTTCAAATGTAACTCACATATGAATGACTATCATGGTTTAGCTCCAGTGGCAATTAAGCCCCACACAGCTGCTCACTTACTCCCCCCCTGGTGTGATGCAGGAGAGAATCAGAAGAGTGGAAGGGAGAAAACTCATGGGTTGAGACAGACAATAACAAAAGCCACATGCACAGACAAAGCAAAAAAAAGGAATTTGTTCACTGCTTCCCAGCGGCAGGCAGGTGTTCAGACATCTCCAGGAAAGCAGGGCCCTCTCATGTGTAACAGTTATTTGGGAAGACAAAACACCTTAACTCCAAATGTCCCCCTCTTCTCCTTTTTCTTCCCCCAAATTTATATGCTGAGCATGATGTCATATGTTATGGAATATCCAGTTGGTCAGTTGGGGTCTGCTGTCCTGACTGTGTCCCTTCCCAGCTCCTTGTGCACCCCAAGCCTACCCACTGGTGGGCTAGTGTGAGAAGCAGAAAAGACCTTGATCCTGTATATTTTGCTCAGCAAAAACTGAAATATCTCTGTGTATGACCCAAACCAAAACATAGCCCTATACCAGCTTACATGAAGAAAATTAACTCTATCCCAGAAAAAAACAGCACAATGACAAAAGAGATTTTTTTCTTGTCATTGTCATCATTTATACAGATAACTCGCTGGTGACTCTTAAATAAAAAGTCACTGTTGTTTCATGACGAGTTTCATGTTTATCTTTCAGAGTGTATAAAACTGTGCCTTCTGATTTTGCATTTATTCTTGCCATGATTAGCACTTGACCTCAGACAAAACTCTGAATTATTATATTTATTCTTTAACAGATCTGAAAGAGACATTAAATCTTATTTATTTCTAAAAGCTTTGACAGAAAAATGCGGGTTGTGTCACTGGATTTTTCAAGTTCACTTTGAACAGAAAATAAAGCTGCTGTTAATCTCTGTAGCACTGAAACTTAGTTAATTCTGCCTAAAGAGATTCAAGAGGCTACTGGAAAATAGATAGGACTAATACTGTGTGAGAG
Organism: Todiramphus saurophagus; assembly: GCA_024582635.1. Taxonomy (NCBI): domain Eukaryota; kingdom Metazoa; phylum Chordata; class Aves; order Coraciiformes; family Alcedinidae; genus Todiramphus; species Todiramphus saurophagus. The sequence continues at coordinate 16,167 of JANIMW010006645.1, read as the reverse complement.
ATTAGATTGTACTCTGAATTTGTTTCATTTAAGAAACAGTGATGAGTTGTCAGAAGCGTTCTAATATCTCTAAAAGTTGTGGTGTTAGCAGTTATGCCTATCTTCTTTCCTCTGAGCCTTTTCAGGTCCAGTAAGTTGTAGAGGGTTTCTATGAGGCCAGCTCTGAATGGTAATCCAAATACTTTCTGTATGTGTAAGGAAACTAGAGACAAAGCATTCCTATGTTTTCACAAGACAAGAGAAATGTAGAGATCATTTCATATAAGCAATGTTCTCTTCTGTCTTGCATCAATATTGAAAAATAAGCACTTGGCAGAAAACATCACTCCCTGCTGTGACACTTTTCATACTGGAACTTGTTTCTCTAAGTGAGATTAGCAGGGCGTGAATTGTCTTTCAAAGTGAATTATCCTATTGAAGCAATCGATTTTTTTTTGTTGACTTTAGGGTAGTACTCTGATGATCTCTTATGCTAGATTTTTTTTATCTCATAGAATTTTCAAATTGAAAGGAAGTAAATTATGATCTATAATTGGATACTAATTTTTACGTGATTTTGTTTCTGACAAAAACAGTAGTGAGGAAAGAGAAGAGAGCAGCAGATGTGATGCAGTGTAAGTCATATTTTTGGCCATTTATTGAAGTACTCTATCAGAATCATAGCATAGTGACAGTCATGTATTTTGTGATCAAGTTAACTTACAAATGTCAATCTTTTTTTTTCCTGTGCTGAATCATGTAAACAGAAATAATAGTGATAACAGTACCTGAGTCATCAATGTCTTACTGAGTAACATAAACCTTAAGAGCTTCTCCAACACACTGATAGCTATTGTTATGGATTCCAGAGATACATATCTTTCATAAAACATATATATTTTTCATGAGTGTTTCCTGAGGTCCTCTAAATGAAGCATTTATCAAGCATCCATTTCAACATCAACTGCATAGCACCTATATTAAGCTCTAAATTAATATTCTGTACTTGCAATAGTGATGCCAGTAACATATAGGACTACCATTTATATTACTGTTTGTGCTTAATCTGGTGAAGATAGGTGTAGGTGTAGAAAAATGTAATAGCCACCAGCTTCTAGTTCTCAGTCTATATTCTGCATCACATAAAAAGACTATAAAAAGCAAGATTACTTCATCTTGCTGGTTGATCAACAAATGTAACATCTTTCAGTACAAAACAAGTGTTCATTTCAGTGCACAGTAGTTGGAGCAAGTGTGGCAGAAGGCCAGTGTGGATGAACAGAGAGCTCCTGATTAACATCTAATGAAAAAGGATACTATGAAGTAGGTGGAAGCTGGGACATTGGAGAAGAATGCAAAGACCTTGCTGATGAATATAGGAATGGAATCAAGAAAGCCAAAACTCAGCTGGAGTTAAAACAAGTGAGGGAACCTAAAGGGCATGCAGAAGTGCTTCTGTAAGTGAACCAGTGTGAAAAGAAGGCAAAGGAGAATATTAGTCCTTTGCTTAATGGAACAGGGGACTTAGTGATAAGGGACAGGGCCAATATCGAAGAACAGAATAGAATAGAATATATTCAGTTGGAAGGGATCTACGATTATCATCTAGTCCAGCTGCATGACCAGTTCAGGATTGAACAAAAGTCAAGGCATGTTAAAAAGGCATTGTCCAAATGCCTTTTAAACACTGACAGGCTTGGAGCATTGGCCACCTCTCTAGAAAACCTGTTTCAGTTTTTGACCACACCCTCTGGGTAAAGAAATGCTTCTTAATTTCCAGTCTAAACCTCCCCTGGAATAGCTTTGAACCATTCCCATGTATCCTGTTACTGGACACCAGGAAGAAAATCTCAGCAACTCACTCTTGACTTCCCCTCCTCAGGAAGCTGTAGAGAGCAATGAGGTCACCCCTCAGCCTTCTTTTCTCCAGATTCGACAAACCTGAAGTCCTTAGCTGCTCTTCACGGGATGGTCCTTCCATCCCTTTCACCGGCTTTTTTGCCTTGGTCTGGATACATTCAACATTCATTTTTATAAATAATTTATGTTCAAGAAAGATTACACTTCTGAATATAACTTTCTGCTCTTTTCATTTGAAGAAAATATTCAACAATTAACAGTATCCTATTAGACCTAAGGTTTCTTTTAGAAGTTTTGTGTTTATTGCATATGATTTTTAGCATATATAAACTTTGTTTACTCAGTGTGGTTATTCCTGTGATGTCTTGTGGAATCTTTGAAGTAATCAATAGTTACAGAGCTCTGTGCTTTATAACTTGTAATTTGAAAATCACTACTCTAAAGCACTGCAAATAAACACATGTTGTCCACAGAGACAGTTTAGCTGATGCTTAACAATATCAGCTTGTTCTCCTGATAGGCTAGGAACATTAACACTGCATGTAATTTCCTCCATGACTTATTGGAACCACTTCTACTCCAATTCAATGCAGTAAGTAATATATGGCACAGTTATTTGTTACTTAGCTAGTGTATAATGACAGCTCTTCACAAAATGCCCCATATTTCTGAAATGTTTCTACTGAGCTTCCTCTGGATAACATATGGTATAACTTATAATGTGCTGCATAGATTCACAGAAGTAGCATTATTTTTTTCTATTCATATTGAATTTTCTGAGGTTTTGGTTCTCTATTTGCAATCTTACAATTTTCAATAAATCAGTGTTTAAAGGTTTCATCTGTAACCACTGACCTACTGAGCAGTGCCTTTCTACCTTTAAGATCCCAATTTTGCCATTGCTATTGCTGATTTAGCCTAACTAGTAACACCTGTGACTTCAAATTAGGTTAGGTGTGATTGAAGAGAATGTCCAATGCAGTATGTAATTGATCTTTTTGCAAAGTGTTATCAAATAATTAATTGCTACATTTCCAAATTTGTATGTAACTAAAAATTCTTTTAAAGTAAGAGATATTGATTCACTCCGTTCCTGTCCATTTTCACCGACTTTATAGCAATAAGTTATAATGTATGTATTCGGCAAAGAAACGTTAATTAAGGCTGAGAGAACAGTGTCATATTTCTCAGCTTTCTCAGCAGCCAGAAGTGTAGAACTCTATGATCTTTCTATCCAGTATATTATATAATCAGAGAAAAGTTTATTTCTTCAGACATCTCTTTAGCAGTAATTACAGGCACAGATACAGTTAGGGGCTGTGGACATACCCTTTTCAACGTTTTTCAGGTATATTTTTAGCAAGTTTATTTGACAATTACATAGCAGTTGGTGTGAAGTGTGGCCAAAGCTACAATATATCAAGATGGTAGACCAGACACCCAAGAGAGGTGAACTCTTCCTGAGGGATTTCCTCTTTAATTCAGTATTGATCACATTGTGCTGCTATGGAAATTAAGCTAAAATATAGAAGACTAAATAGGTCTTCCACAATCTTTAAAGAAAACAGAGAGACTGTACATGTTAGAAGATTCAGGCTCCTCTTCTCATCTTCTAATTTTAACTGATAACACAGAGTGGAGTAATGAAACTACAAAACAGAACTGAATGTATTTCATTTTATGTTGCATGAACACAAACTATGTATTACACTTAAGGTAAAATAAAAATAAAGAGTTCTCAAGATGCAGCTAGTAGTTAAAACATTGTAAATTGAGAGAAACCGTTATTTTGCAAGCCATGGTGGAGCATTCAGTTTCACATCATATAGTAATGCAATAAGGAAATCTACTGTTTTATTCTAACCAGCAACTTATGTGTGTTCTTTTCTGAATCATAGCTTGTTAGCTGCAGCATATGCATTATAAGAGACAGAAGTGCTTTTGATAAAGCTGTTCTATTGTCCAAACTCAGCAATCCAATATGCCATCCCTTTTTTCTGAGAAATTGCCTTTTCCTCTCTATTCTTCTAACTTTCATGGAAAATATTTTTGATACTATGCATATTCTTGTCTTGATTTAACAGAAAACCAAAGAATGATTTTATTAATAGAATTTATTAAAAAGAAGGAACAAGCCCTTCAGAAATAGAATATTGTTGATTGATTACGTCTTTTTACATGAAGAAGTCTAGAGATTGCTGAGGCCTGCATTACCTGTTTTCGTTGGCAGGGACCCCTGAAATAAGTCTTCACAATGAGTCTAGAATGTCCTGTTCATAGATTGTGCCATCATTCATGATCGTTTCTTAACAGGTTGTAAATCAGTAGTTCACATTTTCTACTATCCTTTTTTTTTTTTCCCCTTGGTCATTCATCTGCTTTTTTTCAGTCTGTAGAGTTCAGTGATGTAATTTTCTGTAATTTGGGGACATAGTTTTTTTAATATTTTATGAGATACAGCTTTTGTGTATTTAACTTTTAGTGATACTGTAACAGCTTTATGCAACTATACAGAATAACATCAGGTTTTTGATAAATAACACTAGTATTAAGAAAATATTCTGGTTTACTAGAATTTATGGGTTAGATGAGGACAGTAATCATTTAAACTTACCATTTGATGCTTGTTTTCTATAGAATTGGTAATAATACAAATTCGCTTCTACAGCATAAAAAAAAATTGAAGGAGTTCAGAAACTCTACAGCTGTTTCTCTGTTGAAGATGAGTATGCTGCTTTAGTGAAAAGAAAAACACTACACCTGACAATTTGAATTTTTGCCTGGATAAGCAAAACAATTCAGTTTTTTTTTTGTCACAAGTAATGGTGAACTGAAGATTTTAATGAAATTATGAAAAACAGGTGTCAGTACATGAAAGACCCATACACATACAAGTGCTAAACTAGTGCAAACAGCAAAGGAATTTTCGTCATATTTTCTCAAAACAAGGATAAAAAAGAAGAAAAGGGAGTTTGTTGGTAGTATGAGCTTTCCAGACAATTGTCACATGGCACAGAAGAATGAGTGAGATAGCTCTAATTTTGGAAATAGTGTCACTGAGTTAACCAAGTGCAATACCTGAGATGCAACTGATGCTACTTTCAAGATACTGCTTCTGTTTCTCAGGCTATTTTGAAAACAGAATGGTCAGTTGTCTGCACACAGACCCCTCTTGTGCCTTTGAGATGCATTCAATGATGCTGAGCTCACAGGAGACAGTTTTTGAACTGGGAGCACAATATGCTCATACAGGTTAATAGAGCCCCGTGCATCTTCACTTTGATTAACCTTCTATGTACCTGTGAGTATAAATGGGGCTCCATATTTTGCTATTAATATGCAGGGAAACTGTTGGGTTTTTTTCTTTGTTTCCAGGACATTTTGTGATGGGTGTCTTGTGATAAAAATTCTGTAGATTAAATTAGGGTTTTTATTGACACTTCTACGACCCCTGTGCTTTCCCTGAGGAATGTTTTAACTTCCTGTCATTTTATTCTTTTGAAGATCAAGAGGATGCATGTGCTATGGCAGGCCTGCAGAAGCTAAAAATGTTAACATTTATTTATGTGTTCAGCATAGATATGACTGTGTTCATCCCACAGGCACAAAACCAAAATGGCTAAGACAGGAACATAGTTATGGCAGATTGTTTTCACAGTTGATGAAAAAGTACAGGGAATCACTCAATCCTAACACATGAATCATGATGGTTCTGAAGGTGCTTTTTTTCCCCTCTTCTGACTGAAAAACTGTCTAGGATGACTTTGACATTCCAGTTAAATGCCTACAACCATTAAGAGTAAACAAGGACTATGTTACCCTGGAAAGAAAACAGGACTATTTCCACTGCTTAAGAATATAAAGCATCAATCTAAGTCTTACCATATATTTATTTACTCTGTATTCTCTGCTTTCTTTCATTACCTGCCCCATTTTCATGTCATAGTATCTTTGAGGTATCAAATAACTTGGTACCTGGCCACACTCTAGTTACAATGCCAGTTACTGCTGTATGTTGGTAGAATATATGTGGATAGCTTTTTATTACACATCCATAAAGTATATCTCTACTTTGTGGCCAGTAAATGATAACTTTTCCAGAACAGTAAGCTATGCGAGAATGAAAATTTTAATTTTTCCTGAAAATATATTTATTTATGTCCTTACAATTAATTGCCAAAATTATTGAAAGAATCCTTCCTCTAATACAATAAATACATCTAAAATGTACTGTTGTACATGAAAAATTTAAGGTTTTTTTGTTTGTTTTCTGTTTGAGAGTGACACTTGCATATAATGCATTAATAGAGATATTAATCCTAATTTTGAAAACATTAGCAGTCCAGGTCTATCCAAAATTATCTATTTTCACTAATTTATGTTCACAGTAACTGTGACTTTTATTTACAAAACAGATATTTACATTCATGAATAATGAATAAAGGAAGTGTTATATTTTGTGGTCATAATTCTGTATTCATGACGGTCTGTGATATATTTTTTGGCTTGGATGTTGACTTTATGGAAATCTCTTAAGATTTAATGCCTTAAGGTTTTAAAATTTTGGGGTGTTTTTTTCTTTTTCACTAAAATGCATGGGCATAATACATAATTAATATACATTTAATCTCTTAAAAAAAACCCCAGTCATTCAATTCTAGGTGCAAACTCTTATAAAGTGTCTAAAAATGGATTTCCATCAACAATGGAAATACAGTGTGTGTTTTTACATAAAATTGCTACATAGGTATTTTTTTCAATGGGAGTAGGCAGATTGAGTCTGGATCCATTCCCAAGTAGCACTTTGAAGTCTTGAAATCTATTAGAGCAGCTGTGGTTGTATGTCAGCTTTTCAACAGCTGGCTAATAAGATAAATAATGGAACAAAAAATGTGATCAGAGGAAGGTCATTAGTAGGAAATAAAAGGTCAAAATATGGGGCAATAGCACATTAAAATATTTTCCCTCCTTTTGAGAAATACATGATTATTTGATAATTTATTGAAAGAAAAGCTATTGTCTTTGCTAATGATATACACTATATAGTACATTTTACATATTTTGTAGCACTCTTACACTAATGTTTATAGTAGCTGTTTGCAGGTATTTTTTTATCTGTTCCAGTCTAACTTATTAAGACCATTTTTGTAACGGGTAAGGGTGTAAATAGAGACTATGGAAAGCTTAACAAGCCAAAGAAACTGAAGCAAGTTATAGTCCTCATACTATATAAATGTCAACTGGTTTAGATTTTATTTAAAATTCAATAGTTTGTCAAGCAAATATTCTCCTCTTTCATTTTATAGCTCATTGGGTATTTAGTATATTTGTAATATATTCATATTGTATATTACGTATCTACATATATATATATATATATGGATGAATATTTAAGTGAAATAGATGTCTATATTCCACTTAAAGACTGTGGAAGAGTAAAGAATATTGTGTTCAACAAAGTTGTTTCTGGAGTATAGGGCAGTGCAGGCTGTGAATAGGGGAAAACAAAAAATAAACAAAAGATATGCAGCACAAGCAGAGAGTGGGAGGTTCGAGAATGGCAGACTTTAGAGGCTGATCCTCAGAGGTGATAGAGAATGAGAGAGGGATCCAAACGAAACTTCAGAAATCATTGCCGCACACTAAGCCATGGAGTTGTACTCCAGCAGTCCTGAGAGAGGAGGTAGGTTCTGCATGGTTGTAAACAAATTTCTGTGGTCAGTCTCAATTCTGGCTTCTCTAATTGAAGAAGTCCAGGGTTCTAGTGTCTGCAGTAGAAAAGCCTTCCCCTCAGAATTTACTGTTTCTCAGAATAGGGGTTCTTGGTTTAAGGAACAACAGCAGAAAAATTTGCCTGAAAATCCTGCTTCACTTACTGCTTTGTCACAGCGTATTTCAGGATGGATGTGTGTGTGTGTGTGTAAAAACAGAGGAAGAATAGCATCTTGACTGAATGAAATTTTATATAAGTGATAGCATATGCCTTCAGTTGCTGTAGCTAAATAACTTTTATGACAGATGCATCATGGAATATACCTTTTAAAATGCAAGTTCTGTGGAGCTGATTTCATAGTTTGGAGCCTTTCATGCTAACTAGTGTGACAGAGGAAGCAATGATTCAATTATTTCTAGTTAAATATATTTTCATTTACATTTAGGTCTTTATATAAAGTATTTATAATGAACTAATTCTGGAAGATGTTATCATGCTGTTTTATTCATAATAAGAACAGAAACATAAAAGTGAATATTATGGAAATGTTAAATGTTCTGTTCTTAAGGCTTATGCACTCAGAATAACTCCATAAAGCTTGCACATTGGGAATGGTCAAATATGTCATGTATTTCTGTGGGGTTTTTCTTTTTCCAAAACAAACCATACATTCTCAGTTTAGTGTTGAGATTAAAGGAGAGTGATGAATGAAGCAATATGTGCTAAACGATGTGCTTATTTTAGCTAAAACAGAACAGATGGCATTTACAGATCTTGAATTTGAAGACTCTGATTCTCTGAAACTTTACTTCACAAATAAGTGGGACTCCAGCATGCATCAAGAATTAAACAGGGTACTGAAAACTTATGAAACCTTTTTGTCAAAGAAAATTGTTCCATGTTGTTTATTCAGAAAACAATAATATTACTTGGATTTTACTCCTGAATAAGATTAAAAACTAAACCAGTATACTTTTCAATGATTACATGAGTTATTATTTGCATAGAAAATAATACTGTAGTGGAAGATTAAAGTGTAGGATTTCTTTGGATTGCTCAAAATTGAAAGTTCTAAGTATTACATATCTGAAGATAGCACCAGTGTTATTCACTGATGTATGATTATTACTTGTAAGTACGATGGTGATTTCAAATGAATCCCTGAAATCCTGGTCTAGGATTCCCTTAATTAGCAAACTCAAGCAGAAAAAAGAATGAAGGATGACTTGCTTGTCTACAGATGTTGGACGTCATGTAGTTGAAGTAGTAACATGTAATTTGCACTTCCATTGTGCATATATTTTTCTCCATTTATATAGAGAAAAAGGTCTTTTTAACACTGTCAGTTGTTTGTAATTTCTATTTGAACACAGCTACTAGTGTTGATCATGTTATTGCTATAAAGGCATACACCTGATGAAAACTTCCTGTCTGGCTTGTTCTCTCTTAGTGGTGTGCTTGAATAATATTAACTTGCATGCATACCTTGGCACATTTGGACTTTTTAGTCATCTGTAAATCATTCCAGGAATTGTTAATTCCATTAAAAATACGTTAAGGTAATTAGCAAACAAAATTAATATGTTTTTCATACTACAGATAATTGCCAGTTGCCTTATAACACCAGTCAGCATACTGTGAAAATGTATAACTTCTAACACAAATGTCAAAACAGTAATAAAAAAAAGAAAACCGTATTTGAGAAACTGTTGACTTCAAGAACTTACCTGTAATTTTGATTACTTATAGGAAAAAATTCTTTAAGTTCTAAAACTGCAGTGATGTTGTTTTGTAATTTTATTAAGAAAAGTGCATTATCAGTTTCATTTCCTTTTCTGAAGTTAAGAAAGACTCTTACAAAAGTAGTAATAATGTTAGGTCAAAATGGTTGGCAAGTGCAGCCTCTGATGCTATAAAAATGCAAACATAACACACAAAACCAAATTTTTTTTTCTTTCTATCTGAAAATGACAGATAAAATCCTTGGTACCTTAGGAAAGGAAGATGCAAAGGTGTACAATATGTATTTATTATACTTTTTCTAGCTCTACAACCCTGTAAACCTGCAAATACATAATAAAAAAAACTATTTTCTTTCTTTGATTTTATTTAGATAAATGGAATTTGTATACATTTGTTCATGTTAGCTGTGGAGGTATTATCCTAGTTTTTCTCTTAGGAACAATACTTTTTCTGTTGGTCTCCACATCAGTAACTTTAAGTCTACAGAACATTTTCAAACACATTCAGCAAGGTTTTGGTCCAGTTTTGGTCAGAAAACCAAAACACAGCACCATGTGGGCTGCTATGAAGAGGGTTACTTCCAACTCAGACAGACCTACTACAGTCTTATAAAAAGATGCTGAGTTTTTATGTGTTGCGAAAAGGGGTGAGTAATGCTGGAGAGGAAAAAAAAAACCCCACCCTAATTGTGGAGCCTTATTTAGTGTGAGTCCAATTTTACCTTTCTGTTTGTCCAGTCAACCAAGCATGCACATGCCACAAAACCAGGCTGAGGATCTGAGCTTTAGACTGTGGGCAGTGAAGGGAGATTGAGGAGGAGATGACTTAGATGGAGTCAGGAGAAGATGTCTTAGATCTGTAAGTAGGAGTGCAGAGATGTCAGGCAATACAAAGGCCTCATTCTACTCTGCAACTTCCTGAACAATATTTCTCACATGGATTAACAGGATATTAGGTTTCAAAATTCCAAGATTGTAGGAAGCATATTTTCTATGTTGAGCTTAAATGTAAGCTTCCCTTTTTTACATCGTTGTTATAATGGATACAATAATTTAACATAATAAAATTGTTAAACATAGCCATCATTTGTATTTACCAGGGCAGGCAAACAAAACAGGCTGAAACGATTTATCAGCTTACTGCCTCTAAGGCTGTATTTCTGCTTGCTCAACTTCCAGTCACATATCCCTTCACCTTCCCATGCATAAATCATGCTCTCTTTCTCAGTAAACAATTTAATTTGCCAATCCAATGGGAAGCTAAGCTAGCAAAAGTCTGAAGTGTGACTTGTGTTGGGTCCAACAAAATGAAGAACTGCATGGCCAGGAGCTGGCAAAGGTGGACCAACCCTTTTAGTATCAGCAGATTGTTAGATTGGTCTAGGTTTAAGATGAGCTTTTTTAACCCTTCTTTCTCTAGCATACAGCTGAACCAGCAATGCCAGGAAAACAGAGATTTCTGAGACAGGAATAGAGTTAACAGTAATAGCTATACAAGGAGGTGACTAGATAAAAGAGTGAGGGTGACAACCACACTTAGATATTCAGGACACCCAGGCTGCATAGGAATTCAGTAGAGTCAGGAGAGAGAAAGTGGTCCCTCCAAAGGGTTATTTGAAGTATGTATATTAAGACCCTCTGTAGCATGCACATTATGGTAAAAATCATTCTCTAAAGAAAACTAGCTCTCTTTTGCTGACCTCACACTCTCCTTTGCTTAAGGAGTCTAACCTCCTAAATTATTTGTCTAAAAAGCCTGTATACTATGGTCTCCAATGTCTCTGTAAAATTTCAAACCAAATAAAATTATATCTCATGGGCAAAGAATAGAAAATCAGAATCTGATTAATGTATGATCAGAATAGTAAAGAATCTGAATGATCTGGCAATGCAAAGTCATGTTCAAAAGTACAGTCAAAGATTAAGAAATACAATAATCTTAAACTATACATAATCCTTGCACAAAATAAATGTGGTCAGAGAAGGAGTAGTCAGCAAGGATTTACGAAGGGGAAATCATGTTTGACTAATTTGATAGCCTTCTGTGATGTTGTAACTAAATTGATAGATGCACGGAGAACAGTGGATGTAGTCTACCTTGACCTTAGTAAGGCTTTTGACACAGTCTCCCATAACATCCTCATGAGCAAGCTCAGGAATTGTAGGATAGAAGAATGCACAGTGTAATGGATTAAGAACTGGCTACACAATAGAGCCTAAAGACTGGTAAGCAGTGGTGCAGAGTCCAGACGGAGACCTGTAACTAGTGGAGTCCTCCAGGGATCAGTGCTGTGTCCAGTCCTGGTCAACATCTTTATCAATGGCCTTGATGATAGGACAGAGTGCTTCTGAGCAAATTTGATAATGACACAAAACTGGGAGGATTGGATGATTCACCTGAAAGCAGTGTGGACATTCAGCAAGATTTGGACAGACTGGAGAGATGGGCAAAGAGGAACCAAATGAGTTTTAACAAGAGCAAGTTCAGAGTCCTGCACCTTGGAAGGAACAATAAAATGCACCAGTACAGGTTAGGAGGTGAGCTGCTAGAGAATTGCTTCATGGAAAAGGAGCTTGGGGTCCTGACAGACAACAAGCTATCCATGGGACAACAATGTGCCCTATCCTGGGGTGCATTAAGAAAAGTGTAGCCAGCAGATCAAGGGAGGTTCTCCTCCCCCTCTACTCTGCCCTAGAGAGACCTCACCTGGAGTATTACTTCCAGTTCTGGGCTCCCCAGTTCAAGAGGGACAGAGATCTACTTGAGAGAGTCCAATGGAGGGTGACAAGGATGATTAAGAGGCTGGAACACCTGCCTTATGAGGGAAGGGTGAGAGACACCTGGGGCTTTTTAGTCTGGAGAGGAGAAGACTGAGAGGGGATCTAATTAACATCTTTAAATACATAAGGGGTGGGCATCAAGAAGGCAGGAACAACCTCTTTTCATTTGTGCATTATCAAAGGATGAGGAGCAATGGATCCAAGCTAGGGTACAGGAAGTTCCACCTCAACATGAGGAAGAACTTCTTTACTGTAAGAGTTGTAGAGCGTTGGAATAGAATCCCTGAAAGGTTGTGGAATCTCCTTCTCTGGAGACTTTCAAAACCTGTCTGGATACATTTCTATGTGATCTGCTCTAGTTTTGTCCTGGTCTGGCAGGAGGGTTGAACTCAGTCATCTTTGGAGGTCCCTTCCAAACCCTAGCATTCTGTGATTCTGCAATTTTTTTCCAAGGCACTGCAGGCCTTTCTTTACCTGAAGATATTGTTGCTATCCTTTGGCACCATTAGCATTTTTATCCCTTTTATAGTGAAGATTTAACCTAATCATACATTTACATTGCTGTGGCCTCACTAGGGCAGAGCATAGAAGGAGGAAAACCTCCCTTGACCTGCTGGACACACTTTGCTTAGTGTACCTCAGGATACCATTGGCCTTCTTGGCCACATGCTGGCTCATGGTGAACTTGTCCACCAAGACTCCTATTTCCTTCTCCACAGAGCTGCTTTCCAGAAGGTCATTCCCTAACCTGTTTTGGTGCATAGGATTATTCCTCCACAGGTATAGGACTCTACGTTTGCTCCTGTGGAACTTCATTAGGTTCCCCTCTGCCCAGCTCTTCAGTCTGTCCAGGTCTCACTGAATGGCAGCACAGCCTTTTGGTGTGTCAGCCACTCCTGCCAGTTTTGTAACATCAACAAAGTTGCTGAGGGTACACTCCCTTCATCCAGGTAACTGATGAATATGTTCAACAAGACTGGACTCAGCACTGACCTTTGGGAAACACTGCTAGCTACAGGCCTCCAACTAGACACTGCATTGCTGATCACAACCCTACAAGCTCTGTTGTTCAGTCAATTCTCAATCAAAAAGAAAAAAAAAAAAAAGAAAAAAAAAAAAAAAAAGAAAAAGAAAAGCAAACAATAAACGGGAAATTATGTGACCTGCATTGTGTATCAGGTCAGTAGCAGGGCTAGGAAGTTGCAAGTAAGCTGGTCTGTTAAGATGTAGGCATTCACAGGAGACAAAAGCAGTATTTCCATTCTACAACAGTTTTCAAACTGACAGGTTTGTCTTCTCTGAAGAATAAATATTGTCAAAGATACATAGAATGAGTTAATGTTACTGACATAAGCTTAATATTTGCCTTCACTTCTTACTGTTTCATAATAGTTGAAGTATATTGCAATATGCAGTATACTCTTGCTCTCTGTCTTGCTTTTAAAATTTTTTTCTGAAGGTGACAAATTATCAGGTGATGAATGGTGAACAATACGGAAACAAAGCTTCTAGATCATATTTAATACAAGGCAAAATGTTCCACTAATAATTATACAAAATTATTTTTAAGATATGAAAGCACTGTTCCTATGAAGTAGAAAAGCAGTAATGAAGACATATATTCTGGCATGAAATTATTGTCAGATTGCTGCCAAGAGATGCAAGGGACAGTGCTGAGAGGAAGCTGGATCAGAGCTCAAGCTGGAATGCTGAGTTATGAAGCAGGACAGAGAAGGAGATAGAACTGCAGCCATGAAATGCAGAGAGCAGAAGCCGGAGGCATCCCACGGTACTTAGGTGTTGTACTGTGCCCTGCCAGAGTGATCACCTTTAATTCTACAGAGAGGTATTGATATACCTCCTGGCCGTCATGAAATTCCCCCTTCTCTCTTTCTTGATTCTTGCACTGTGCAAACAGACAACCCTTTCTAAGTCTCTGTCTTTTACTATCTTCCCTGCTTCTTTCTTTATTCTCTGACGCACTCTCAGGGAGATTCTGGCAGCATTTCACAGAAATGTATTAATCTCTGACCAGAGTTGAAAATGATTGGAGGGAGTATGAATTGATGCTGGAAAGAAGACGTGTCATTTTAGCAAAGAGTTACTGCAAGCTACCTGAAGTTATTTTTTTTTCTTTTTCAGTAAACATTCTCAAAGGTCTTATTTAAACAAAAATTTCTAAGCAGAAATGGATGTCTTTAGTGGAAGCAGAACTTTTATGTTCTTCTTTTTATCCAGCATTTTGCTCTCTTCAGAGTTCACAAGGGAAAGCTGGCAAATCCTTTGATGGGAGATCACTTACTATAGAAAATGCAGGACGTGATGCTAGAATGAAACTTCCCTTACTAATCTGAACACATAGTGTGGCAGGGTAGATCTGAGAGTTCATTTTGTCTTCTAGATGAGACCAAAGTATCAGGGTACTAAATATTTGTCATAAGACTATTGCAGTTTTCTGCAGAGTAATGAAACCTCCCTATTATAATTAAAGCAATTTGCACTGTGGGCATCTACGTACTTTTTTAATTGGGTATATGGTTTTCTTATTTTCCTCATCTTAAACTAAATTGAGTATCAACAGGAGTTTTTAAATAATTACTCTATATGTCTTTATGCATATCTCAACATTTGATGGGGATGGAGTGATTTTTGACGTAGTTTATACAGCCCTTTAAGGTTTCCACAGAAAGTAGATGCTGTAAAAATGTTATCTATTATGATGGGAACATAAAAAAATAAAGTAGAATTTTTGTGTCTTCACTTTGTTTCCTGTTTTCATTTTAAATTGGGGAAACAAAAAAGCAAGATCAGGGAGAAATTTAAAAGGCTCCTGAAACAGCATGTTTTTATACAGAGTTGTCACTCTTCTTGGAATCTATTGATTTGATAAAAACACTGAAACCTAGCTTACTGACAAGAGTTAGCAGGCAGATGTGGAGCAAGCCAGGCATTGGCATCTCACATGTGGCATGATAAAGACTATGACATTGCGGTCTTATCCGCCAGATCTGGACCATATCCTGTCCATAGTGGAAATGTTGTTAGACCATTATTCTACAACTAAAGCTGTTGTTGTCATATAAGTATAATAAAAAAATGAAATAAATCTAAAAGGAATATGTTGGCAGCATCGAAATGCCTTATTCTTACCATGAGCCAGCAATGTGCCCTTGTGGCCAAGAAGGCCAATGGCATCCTGGGATGTATTAGAAGGGTTGTGGTTAGTAGGTCAAGAGAGATTCTCCTCCCCCTCTACTCTGCCCTGCTAAGATCTCATCTGGAATATTGTGTTCAGTTCTGGGCCCCTCAGTTGAAGAAGGACAGGGAACTGCTTGAAAAAGTCCAGTGCAGAGCCACAAAGAAGATGATGAAGGGAGTGGAACATCTCCCTTATGATGAAAGGGAGCTGGGTCTTTTTAGCTTGGAGAAGAGGAGACTGAGGGGTGACCTTATTAATGTTTATAAATAGGTAAAGAGCAAATGTCAGGAGGATGGAACCAGGCTCTTCCCTGTTATGTCCAATGATAGGACAAGGGGCAACAGGTGTAAGCTAAAGTATAAGAGGTTCCACAGAAATGTAAGGAAAAACCTTTTCACTGTGAGAGTCACAGAGCTCTGGGACAGGCTGTCCAGAGGCTTTGTGGAGTCTTCTTCTCTGGAGACATTCAAACCCCACCTGGATGCATTCCTATGTGACCTGCTCCAGGCGGTCCTGCTCTGGCAGGGTGGGTTGGACTAGATGATCTTTCGAGGTCCGTTCCCACCCCTAACATTCTGTGATTCTGTGAATTAATGAAATTTGTTATGAATCTTTTCTCCCTACAATTTATGTCTGTGTGAGCTTGTATTTCGAAATCTTAGATCTGTGACCATGGACATGTGTGGCAGATCATATCACAGGCTCCCCAGTTAAGGTGCAAGAGAGACGCTTTATTAGAACCATAAGCCACTTATATAGCCACCTATGTTTACCATCCAAACTTAACCAATGAGAGCACCCAGCCATGCTCTCATGAACAACACAGGCAAACACAAAAGTTCTCAGCTGCTTTACAGCTATCTTCAAAACAACAGTTCAAAGGCAGATGTTCA
>JANIMW010006644.1:0-19517 GCA_024582635.1 Todiramphus saurophagus | reverse complement strand
TTTTTTTTTTTTCCTGAGGCAGGAAGTAGTTAAAAAAGGCAGTAAAAAGGCAACAAACTGCCTGCATCAGCTGGAGCAGCATCCCAGGGGCTCATCCCAGCATTGCTGGGCACCCCAGCCACAGTGAGGACAGGCACCAAAGGAGAGGGCCCCCAGGTGACCCGTGTCACCCATGGGATGCTCACTGCTGCACTAGGGCCCCTGCCTGCTGGAGGGGATGGGGGCTGGATGCCCCCAGCATTAGGTTGTGGTGGGGCTCCCCCGTGCTTTCTGCTTGCCTGGGGATGGAAGAACAAACCCCGCAGGTGTCCTTTGAGAGCCCCCAAAGCGTGTGAGGAGCCCCTCTCCTCTGGGCCTCTCGGAAAGGGAAGGCAGCTCTGCCTGCACCCTGTGAGCAGCTCCACACCACGAACTGCGTGAAGCCCAGAGGACCGCTGAGAAGGGACACACAAGGGGGTCAGAACAGCAGCCAGACCTGCACCCAACCCCCATGCCTCCTGCCGTTCAACCACTGGGAAGGGCAGAAACCACAGGAAAACAATAAAACATAAATCTAGACTGGCTCCTGTAGAAAGAGCTCTCGACACCTTTCCTTTACATGAACAGCCTGATGTAGGAGTGATGTCCATCTTCTCCTCCCTGATGCAGAGCTATTGCTGCTCTGGGACATTTAATCAGTCAGACCATGTCCTGTCAGCTGCACAAAATGTTCCTAAAACCCATTTGCCTGGCCTCAGAGTTCCAGCTTCAGCCTCCTGAGACCACAGATCAGTTCAGATCCAAGGGAGTTTGAAAGCACTTGAAAAAAAAGTGCTCCCTCCCAGATGACTTTGGATAACATGAGGTCTCTTTTCTGAAAGGAGCAATGGCACTTTGGAGCCCAAGAGATCCTTTGGAACTGCCTGTGCCATTTCTGACAGTGGGGCATAGCTGGTTCAAGAATATTTCCTCATGTTTGCAGAAAGCTCCTGAATAGGAAAACACCCAGCTCTGCCATGGGAAGGGGCAGAAGCAGTCATGCTGGTGGCCTGCACTCAAGGTCCCGCATTGGTGGGCACTTGTCAAAGCTACTCTCCTCCTCCAGCACCACTGAAAAAACCAGAAACCAGCCTCATCTCTTACTTCAAGAAACTCCTGGGACATTTTCAAAGGCCTTCATGAAAAACTGTGACCATGTCCCTTTTTGTAGACATAGCTCAGCACTGTTAATCTCTAGGATTCAGGTATAGGAAGGCAGGTGGGACAGTGCCGGCACTTAAGTGCAGAAGAGGAGCAGAGCCAGAGGCCATACCTTAACACAAACTTTGTTTGTAAACTGGTTGAAGGGATGCTGGTCCCAGCAGAGCATCATCACAGCCCTCAGGCACAGGGAAAGGCACTGGGAATTCACCTGAGTGCTAATTACTAAATAAAACAGTCTGTCCAGAAACCGGCAGAAGGCAAGTGGTGTAGGCTAAGTGAGCTGTTCCCTAAGGATGAGCAGAGCACTACTCATACACAGCTATTCCTCTGCATTAAAGTGCCTGCTGGAAAGCTGTGGTCTTCACAGCACCATTGAGGAAACACAAGGCTGTTAAGGAAAGTTTAATTCCTAATAGGAACTACATAAAGATGGGGTTTCCCTCTCAGTAAGTTTCACTTACCCCTGGCAAGTAACATAAGCGCCAGTCACGTGTCTGTGATTTTGTTCTGTCGTGGTGCTGCTGCCCAGGGCTTTGCTCACACATCCTGTCCATGGCCTCAGGTTTGTGGTGAAGCCCAGGTGGGACTTGCTGTTGCAGAGGTGTTTGTGGGGTGCCGGGTTGTGCCAAAGTCCTGCTGATGGTGTGCCCTGTACCTCTGCAGCCCTCCCAGACCAACATCCTTCCAAAGCCAACCCTCTCCCCAGTGCTGACCTAGGAGAAGAAGCTGAAGAGAAATGTCCATTGTCACTGCCCTTTTTCTGTTTGTCTTTGCAGCTGTAAGCAGCAGGATGGTGGCGCAGGCCTGGGTGGTACTGAGGCTCCCTGAGCAGCCTCCCTGGTACAGCTCTGGCAGTGGGCACCACCACTCAGTGTATCTTCATACAGATTCACCCTTGAATACATCCAAGGGTGGATGGAATCCAATCATCAGAAGCATCCAGGGCTGCTCCTGTCACTTGAAGCCCCCAGCCCAGAGCCCTGATTGTAGCCCCTGGTACCTTCATGCTTGCAACTGGCATGGCTAAATTTCTCCTTCCTGATGTGGGACCAAGTACCCCAATGGAACAAGTGCTCTAAGACCAGAGTCTGCACAGGCTTGGCAGTGTCCCGTGTCTAAATCCCACATGTGTTTGCTGCAACGCCAAGGCAAGGTGAATGCTTCTGGATTTCAGGCACTATATGGCAGTACTGGTCCCCAGGGCTCAGAAAGTTTTTTTTGCCTTCCCTGTGCTTTCCCCTCTAGTGCAGATTGGTGTTGCACCACTGGTGCTGCACCTGTGGGCCATGGCTGCTGCGCTGAAACACTGTGGTCCCAGGGAGAGATGCTTTAACATCAGCCTTTTTGTTTGCACAAAGCTGACAGAGTAGCTCATACCACTAGTGGATCTAAGACCTAGTGGAGGCTGCCCATGGATTTCAGTCTCCATGTGCACCAAGAAAGTAAAGCAGGCACTGGGTGCAGTGCATCCATGCCCTGGCATCTCCTTGAGGAATAGGGGTGAGTAGGGAAGATTGCTGTGCTGGAGGGACTCTGGGGAGCTCCTCCCTGCCACTGCTAGTGTTCATGGGTGTCTCATCCAGGTCATGCCTGAGAACTGGCACTGGGCTTGGCTCTCTCACCCACTGTGGCAGTTTATCTGCTTATGGTGATTTTTCAGGTCAAGCAGCAGAAGCAATCCCACACCAAGCTCTCTGGGGCTGCCCCCTACAGCAGACCCCTACCTCGGGGCAGAGCCAGCCCTCTACCCAGGGCAGCCAGTGGCCATCAGAGCTCATGTCCCAGTGCACGTCTTTGCTAGGTACTGGTCTTATGTATAGCATACATGTGCTGTGCACACTTACCTGCTCCTACGAACACAGGAGTTGTTTTACAGTCTGCTGGATCATTATACCATCACATAAGTATTTATACTAGTTCCCGACCCCCACTGCATTGAGCACAACACAGCCATGTAAAAAAACCAGTCCTGCCTGGAGTTGGCCAAAGCTGAGGTCCTGGTTTAAACATGTAAATAGAGGAGCTGATGATGTGACAAGCTGAGTACCGGAATCACACAGTGATTTAAGAGAAGCAGCCTGGGAATTGGCTTTTATCCTTCTGTGGAAATGCTGGAAAGCAGGAAAGCATAGTTTGGCTGAAAACATTTGCAGTACTCAAGAAAACTAAAGTCTTAAAATGAATTTTTGAATATGCATTTTGTTGTAGGCATTAAACATTGCAAGAAAATGTATCTTTTTAATGAGATCTTTGAGGGCGGGTGGGCTACCACAGGGGCATTTCCTGAGAACATCCCTCAGGTTAAAACAATGAGCATCCTACAGGCAGGCACACCAAGAAATCCCTGGCCTTTTACTCATTGCTGCTGTATGTGTCTCCTAATGTGTGCACAGGACTGGGGAGGAGTAGCTTGCACAGAGTGTCTCTTCCACCTCTCAGGAGAGGGGGAATGGCAGGGACGATGCTGACATCTCTGCATCTCAGATTCTCAGGACAAGACCCAACCAGTGGGCAAAGCTGCTTGTCTGTGGTGACCAGCTCACAGAGGTGCTTCCCTGCATGGAGATGGCAGAATAGGCCCTTACACAAAAAGAAAACAGTGAGTATATACAAATTCAGAGCCTGCTTCCCCACAAGGATGCCTGTGTGTGCATGAGGTGTTATCCCTGGCTTGTGCCTGTCCTACCCTTTTCAGGAGAACCTGGGCAAGTGGCTGCAGGGCTGAGCTGCAGCTTGAGGTGGCTTCAGCTGCAAGGGCAGCCCACTCAGAAATAAACAGGGCTGGCCCCCTGAGCCCCTTTAAATGAAATAACTGATCCCTCTGTCATAAACCTTTGCATGCAAACAGCAGCAGACATAACCTTTATCAGCGACCGGATATTGAGGTGTCAGTGCCTGTGATTTCGGCAGCTTGTTTAAGCACAGATTTTCCTTTTACAGACTGCAATAAATCAGGCTGATGATGTTGCCTAAATTACTAGCTTTCTTTTGGCTAGTTGTCTGCAGACTAGAGTGTTACTGTCTCTGATAACTGCACATATTCATATGCCACCTTTCTAACGTGAACATTTTCAATAGTACAGGAAGAAAATGCCTTATTTTTTTTAGTATCCCCTTCTCTTGAGACAAAGCCTACATGAAAAGCCATCTATGAAACAACATGAAAACTCTTATTGTGATCACGTGGTTGTGCTAAATGTTTTTATTAACCTGGTGTTCACAGAAAAGTAAATGCTCTGGGAAAATGTCAACTAAGGTAACATCTTATTTATTGGCTGATCACACATGACTGCTACATGCTTTGCTATGATCCTTTTAAAGCTGGGTGCCAGTAGCACTGGCTATGTGCAGCAGAGATAGTACAGAGAGAGTGCATTACAGATGTGCAGTGCCAAAAACTGAAGGACCAACAAGTCAACTCCATAACCTTAACCAAAACCCTGTCCATGGAGGAGGACCATGTACAAGGGACTTGGCTAACCTACTCCAACCTACTTGGAGTCCTGCAGCAAGCCCAGCGCTGTAAATCTTTTATCCAGCCACACAACAGAAATTGTCCTTTTCAGGTACCAGTCACGTCTGCGCAGGCACTCACTGCTGCATACTGCTTGCCTGCCCCAGAAACATGTGTCTCCATGAGCCTCTCACACCATTTCTACTG
The DNA here is from genome assembly GCA_024582635.1 of Todiramphus saurophagus. Lineage (NCBI taxonomy): Eukaryota > Metazoa > Chordata > Aves > Coraciiformes > Alcedinidae > Todiramphus > Todiramphus saurophagus. The sequence goes on along the minus strand of JANIMW010006644.1, from coordinate 14,674 downwards.
CCCAAGGAGACTTCTGCCCTTTCTCTGTGACACAGATCTTCTAAGCCATATAAAGGCTTTCAGACAACATGTAGGGTAGTGAATGGGTAGGGTTTCTGCATGGGGTGATCAGTGCACCATGCAGCTCTCTGGGTTTTGGACAGCATCTGGCCCCTGATCCTTATTCAAAATGCATCCTGTCAGCATTCCTCAGAGGGTCCAGAAAACTGAATCCTTGCCTTTTTTTTTTAGTTAACAAAGTTCGAGTAATTCAAACTCAGCAGCACAAGCAGATTGCCTCCCCCCAGGTGTTCTACAAGGTTCTTTGTCAAAAGTTACTATAGTTTAGATAAATGTCAACTGTTGTCACCAAGCCTATAGCTTTGACAAAGGCAACTATTGATTTTGTCTGATATGATCTATCCCGTATGAACACATGCAGCTTCTCACTCATCACCTTGTTATTTGCCACATTATTATGTATTGATTCCCTTTTTTGCTTTGTATTTACCAGCTGTAGAAGTTGGAGGAGTTGTTTGGCAACTTTGGGGACCAACCTGCATGAAGACTCTTTGTTTTACTCCAGTTTTCTCAGCAAAGCTTGGCTAAAGTTTGTCAGAGGGATGGTGTTATTTTCTGTTAGTTTCCACAGGTTCCCTGATTGACATGAGCAGATAAGGAACTGGCCAATCCCTTAAGATCCCTCCTGTCCTGATCTGTCTGTCAGAGCCATAAGGTCTGTCCTCTGAAGGTTGCAGACACCGATTTGTGCACATATGCACATGCACACCTACCTTAATTCTGCTGTCAGACACCATTACATTGTAATTCCTATTAACTGACATTAATGTCTATGTCCTAATAACATGGACTACAGTTCGACCCCGTTTGTTCATCCACACCTTTATGATGTAATTTGCAGTCTCTATAGCGCTACACCAGTTGCTACAGAGTACGTACGACAGACCTGAGCATCTCAAGGAGATTTTCTTTCATGCCCTGCTATTTTTGGTAGCACCAGTCTCTGCATGCTAGAGGCCCTTCACTCTGCCTGATGGATGGTTGCTCACACCATATTAGATGGGAAGGGCTCAGATCAGCAGCAGTGAGCAGGGGCTGGAAGTCTGCTGTTAGGAGCTTGTAGTGATTCAATAACCCTTCCCACCTACCAGTTGTAGATAAGATGGAATAAAGAACATTTCCATGGGAATCACTTTACTTGGGACATCTTTCCTAGACTGTTATTTATTTGTCACCAGTTTCCAAACCCAGCTTTAGCTAAAGAGGAAAGACAGTTTACATGATAATCTTTTTGCACAGCATCTCAAAGAAAAAGAATGCTTTGGCTTATACCTGCAGGTGCAGCTGTCCTCAGATGACTTCTATCATTTCTCTATAACAGCTTGGAGGTCAGCTAGGTTTAATCGTTACAGGAAATGTTCCAAAGCACCTCCTACAGCGAAGGATGATTTGTAGCACTCCCTCCTAGTAATGTGCTTGCATGCAAGGAAGTCCAACAAAAGAAGCTTTGATTTAAAAATATATGTATATGAACATACCTGCAAACTCAGAGTTCCATTCTGGGCTAAGAAGATGCTGACACTTTGCAGGAAATATTTTAGGGAAAAAGCCTGATGTATTTATTCATAAACAATTCTGCTTGTACGGACTCTGCTTTGGAGTCTAGACATTGTATGAATTGGAAGAGTTGCTGGCCTACTCAAGTATTTGCAAACAGGAAATTAAAGAAGTTCATGTAACCATAACAGTAACATAATTAAATAGTGCCGGAAGAGACCTCACAAGTTTATTTAACCTATTGCTTTTTCTGGAGACAGACTCTTTCTCCCTTTGTTGATGCTGGTGGATGTTTGAGACTTGCTGCGAGAGTTTTCCAGTGATGGAGATCTTCACAAGTTCCATACGCAGATAGTTCCTGTGCTCTTTTATTTCTGGCAATTTTCCAGTGTCCAGCCCGACTCTTTCCTGCTGTCAGTTAAGCCCATTAGTCATTGTTCTACAAACCATGGATGTTGGATGCACAAGATTTCCTTCCATTTTTACAGCAACTTTCACATACTGGAGAAGCCCCCCTGAATCTTTGTAACTGGTGAGGCAATGCTGTTGACCAAGCTCAGATATGGGTCTGTTACATGACTGATCACTCCCCATCCCGGATTTGCACTGCCAAGTTGCTGTGTTTATCCCTAATAGACCATCTCCTTTTTTTTCCAGACTCTCTTTCAGACTTGATAAGATTGTGTTGAATACCATTTTGGTCCTCCAGGGTAACTGCAGCCCCTCCCAGCTGCCTGACAGCTGCACACTCAGTAAGTATTGTCCCTTCTCCATCATCCAAGTAATGTATGAAAAAAATTGAATTACACTTTGACTGAGAGAGACACCTGTGAAACATGACTCTACATCCTCCTGCTCTGGCAGCACATTCCCAGTCATTGTTCTCACAGGGGTCGAGAGAAATTTTACCCAAACCAAGCTCTCCTCCCTTGCTAAAGAGACTAGCTCAATGCTCTTGAGAGGCTACACAGAAGAATTAGGGTTTGTGTCAGGCTTTGTTCCTTCGCTGTAGTTATGAAGGACATTTGCATAAAGCATCTGTCATAATTGTAGGAAGAAAAAGAAATGCAGTCAACTCAGAAATAAGAAAAGAGGTACAAACAAGCACCAAAAAGGCACTCAGGCTCCTCAGATTCAGTGGTCATGCTGCCTACATCAGGTCCAGGTAAGACTTTAACAATTAAAACCAGAAGAAGAAGAATATATACCATAAAGGTTTCCACTGTATCTCTCTACAAAGGAAGAATTTCAAAAGATAGAAAGCACCACTGTTGGGTCATGAGATTAAAGGGTCTTTCAGAAAGATGGACAACATCTATGTGATGGATGAAGTATGCAAGTGGCTCTTGAGAAATGCAGCTTGATGGGAAACTGCGACGAGCAATAGTTCTTCTCTCTCCTTTGCTTGGGTTGAACCAGAGGAATGGACCTGGTTAACCACAGCACAGTGGGCACATCACAGCCAATCGATAGCCCAAAGTGCTGGAATGGCTGAGAAACTGTTGCTATGGATTTATGTAGGGTTATAAATTTTAAAGGGAAGTCACTTGAGAGTAATCTTAAGAAGCAGCAATGGCAACTTCTCTTCTTTGTGGAAGCAAAGAGAGGTGATACCAGGACAGACAAAGTTGTAAAAATCAAATTAAGGCATTTGGGAACAGAGTGAAGGTAAGATGATGTAAAAGCCATCGTAGGTTGTTTAAAGGATATTTTTATTGGCTGTGGGTGATACATTCAAAGACATAAGCATGGATTTCTCAATCTCAGTTCCTCTGGAAGGCAGCAAGACAGGGTGGGAAGAAAGGCCCTTGAGCAGCATGGCACCACTGCCTGCTCCAGACTTGAGGTTTGCGTGACTCGAGTGGGAGAGATAAGGCACTCACCGCCCCAAGGGTGCTGCTGAGGGGCTTATGGTGGAGCCAGCTGCCACAACATCCCTGACCTGGGTTGCCATCCCCATCTTGCCCAAATTTCCCCATCGCCTCTGCCTTCTGTCTGCAGCCAGGCTTGCGTGTCCAAATTAAAAGGAAGTCATCACCAGAAGCGCTGTCAGAGGGGAAGGGCAATTACCTCCACTAAAGTGTTTGACTGATCTCTCTGATACGTGCAAAAGCAGCTTGTGACATGTTTTTAGACCTGCCTGAACTCACCTGCGTCCACCATTACGTCCACATTCATTTTTCTACTTCTACCCTGGCACCTGGAAAACATGATCCATGGGGCATTGCACTGCCTATCACACCCCAAAGGCAGGTCTTAAAGAAGTCCTCCAGGTAGCCCAACAGCACAGTGTGGCCTTTATGATTGATTATCCTGGCCACAAACCAGCATGTAATGGTGAGGCAAGCTAAGCCTTTGGTGCTTGTTCTGAAGCCCTTAGGAGTGTAACATACTGCAAAATACTGTTGTATCTCTTCACCTTTGGTAGTAGGTGACTTTCAAAAAGCGGAGAAAAACCTCCACCAGTTGCTTACAGCTGCTTCTGAGGATTACTGTGAGACAAAGCAAGCTGCAGATCTGATAGACCCAGTTGTTTTTGCTTGCATCTCTGCAAGAATGGCTCATGGATATCTCTTATTTGTCAGTTTTCCCAGGTGTAGCAAGAGCAGAAGTGTCACAGAAGCAACACTGTCCCTCTTGGAGCAGTCCCTTATGAAGTGACATCCACCCAACTCCCTGTATGTGGAACTGCTCCGAAAAAAAGCAGTCGCACCATCTGAAAAGAGAGGAAAGTGGAGGCATGTTTGAGGAAAGGCAGTTCACACCAAGAACAGGAAACCCAATGTTGTCACAGAACCTTCAGTGAAGAGAGAAGGAAAGGTAACCTCTGGGACAGAAATGAAGGTGGAAGGGGCATCAGGGCAAGAAGAGAGAGCAATAGGAATAACAGACACATATGGGTGTTCCCAAAAGAGGAACAGAAGACATGCATCCTATCTGTGTTTTGTACACAAATACCTCATTCCAGGAGTAAAATGACTTTTCTGACGTTCTTTGTTGTCTCCCAAGTAAATTTCACTGCTACCTCATTTTATCATACCATCATTTTATGCTCTGCAGAAGAGGTCTACAAAGCACAGGTTTTCATGCAGGCATTCATCTCTCACCTATTACTACACAAGGATAATCCATAGAATGGGATAAGACGCCTTCCATGCCTTGAACTGTCCAGTTGTACTCATGAGAAGCAGGGAGCACCCACACCGCTGAGTACCACTGACACACTCACTGGTTTGTGGCAGATATAAAACGAGGAGGGGGTACCAAGGGGTTCCTGCCCTGCTCATCACTGGCTGAGGCATCAGGGAATCACTGGAGAGGTGGAAATACAGCCACATATCTTGGCAGGTAAACAGGATAAGCAACTGGTTGGGCAGAAAAACAGTTCTGCTGCCTGGATGATAGAGAGGCTGGATTGACATTGCCGAGTCAAGTATCAGACACATTCAGTGTGTTTCTGCCTGCTCGGATAAAGTAACAGGTGTGCATTTCAGACCAAGCATGGCAGAGTGGAAGAGTATTATTAGGAAGCTGTTATGAACCTGACCACCAGTGTGGACATACTGTGGTTAGGCAAAAGGTCCCAGTTTTAATGACGAGGAAGGCAGAGCCAGTGCCTTTACTAACTTCTAAAAATGTCTTATGAAAGAAGAAAATTGGAGATGTTCTAGTTGGCACAATGAGTGTTACATGCTGCTAACATGGTGGTGGGTTTCAGCAGACAAGCAAGTGTCCAGGGTATTTACCTAAATACGTTTGGGAGACTGATGGTGCTTCATAGAGTCTTTATTTCCCACAAACATGTCTCCTGTGGAGCTGGTGCTGTCTGACAGCACAGCAAGTGCAGCGAAGTGTGCTAACCTTTCATGAAAATAATGCAATTAGCTGTTCTCATTCAGGAAAGGGCAGTATCTGCTTATTCTTAGGGCTCACTATTCCAGTGTTAGGAGCAAGGCCTCATACAATGAATTGCTCTGCAAATGTCAGTCTCCCATGTGATGATCTTTGACTGACATGGAGCGGCTCAGATACCTGGGAGAAAAAAGGCCATCTTCATCTGCGTCAAGTTGCATCTTGGATTTACACTTGGCACGCAGATCATATTTCATCCCAAAACTCTCCTTGCAAAAATCTTTCTGATGTGTTTATTTTGACAGCCTAATTCAATCAATGTTATTATTTTCTTTGAGCCATTTGCAGAACAGCAAGTGTACAGGAAGGTGGATCCCTTAACTTCTTTGTCTCCCATTTTCTTTATTTGCCATTGCATAATGACATTTAAAACAGAAAACATCACTGTTTGGAAAAAATGATAAACACTTTAGGAAAACCTAACTTTCTACTAATTAAGAAAAATTAGTGGAGAATCAAAAGTCAGAGATCACAAAATCACAGAATGTTAAGGGTTGGAAGGGACTTTGAAAGGTCATCTAGTCCAACCCCCCTGCCAGAGCAGGTTATTGGGAAGCAGCAAGGTCCCCGTATTTGCTGTTGCATTCCACTTCCAACAGAAGAGACTTCTTTTGACAGTACCTTAATATTACCTACATGCACTTCTTTCTATAAAAAGCAGCAACAACTAGAAGTGACAAATTATATCTGCCTGCAGGTACACAATCACATTATCTCACTGTGATGCAAAGGATAACGTGTCACAGAAGGTGATGATTGAAGAAAAAAAAATCATTCAAAGTGTGTCATAGATCTAATTACATTTTATAGGAGAATCAACCTTTATTTGAACAATCCATGTCTTAGAGAATGTTTCCAGATCTTCTCCTTCTGCCTTGGCTTTAGATGTAATTATTAATTTGCATGCCGTCATCTTGTCGGTGAGAAAATGAGTACTGATCCATACAAAACACACCTTACCACAAAAAAACACAGAAGATTCGAGCTAATTTTTAAAACCTTTTCCCAAATCTTCCCTGAAAAATCTTAGTCTTTCAATTAAGCTACAAACAGAAGCAGCCACACAACAAGCAGGCCACTTGAACAAACTCCTTCCCAGGAAAACCCACTTTCTTTTAAACCAGCCAGGAGCTAGACAGTGAGTAGCACAAAAAACACCATGAAAATATTCCCTGAGCTCAGAATTTCTTATCTTCCCCTGGAGACAATTCACCTTCTGACCCTGTCCAGCCCCTGTGCCTGAAGCGTCACAGCAAGCCCATTGGTCATTGAACCAAACATGTGTTAGAGAAACACATGTTTCCAACAGTGCTGATAAAACTCCATTGCATAAAAAGCCCTTCTCTGATAATGTCCTGAGCTCAGCCCCTTCCTCTTTTGGTTTGAGTTTAAGCCCATGGAAACACTGGCCGGTGCAGAGACAAAAACCTAGATCATTTGTATCCCACAATGTGCTCCCATGCCGTCCTACCAAATGGAGCCACGTGGGAACACGGGACACAGAGGTCCTCAATCCCTGACAAGCTGAGGGGGAAAAAGCAGCTTCCAGGCTGCTTGGGCTGTGGAGAAGCAAAGCACCCTGTGCACATGCTGCTGCCTGGCTATAAGGGCACAGAAGTGAAAAGCATAAAGCGGCCGGTTGATTTGGAACTTGTAGGTCCAGTCAGCAGCAAGATTGCTGAGGGGCCCACCTTTATGAATATGGGTACTTAAATCCTTTTCTTAATTCTGATGCTAAGCATCTAATTCTCAGTTTTAAATGCTGACACATCTTTAAAATCCGTCATTGTGTGTATTTTACATGCTAACCAAGGAAAATGAGGAATCCTCTTTCTGAGTAAAGCTGGGAAGGCAGATAGAATCAGAAGCTCAATTCACACAGTACTGTTTCTTCTTCTTGATTACAGAAAAAATTTGCTTACTCCTATTTACTTAGTTATGAATAAATGCACACGTAGAGAGATACAGCTCGACTCAGGAAAAAGTTCCCTTAACAGTTATTTAGATTTGCTGGTTCCAGTCAACACCTCCTGCAAGGCCTGTGGGCATCAGCAGTGAGCAAAAGCTGGGTAACAAAGTGCAGTCAAGTGTTGGCAGATATTTTCCCAGGTATTTTCCTCATCAGCCAGGTCCTGACACCGTGCCCAGCTATGAGTGAGATCGAGAGCAAGCTCACATTGCCTCACACTGCTATAGGAAACAGCGCGTTCAGGAGGTGCTCCGGTAACCGAAAAAGCCGTAACAAGGCGCACTGTTCTGGAGGCACGAACCAGAGCTCATGTCAGGTCACACAGTAGCACAGTGATCCATTGTGATATAAAGTAGGCAGAAAGCCAAGGAAAAAATGGCAGACATAAATAGGATGTCGCAAAGACATTGAGGACCCCTTTTGGCTTCTGTGTCATTGTGACTTTTTAAAGTTTTGTTTCTTTTTTTTAAAGGTTTTGGTCTTTTTCATGTGTTTCATGGTCCCTAATTGGATGTTAAATGTTCCTGCTCTGGACCCAAACATGCACGATAGAAACACAGGCTCCTTTGCTTGAAAACAAAAGTGTGGGGGTTTTTAAGGAAAATGGCAAGGAGCATGGACTTAACCAAGGCTGTCTGTGCTCAGGTGCAGGGAGAGATGGTGTCACAGTGCCTGGCTCCTGCACTGCTCCTGACTGGGTGGAGAGAAAGCCCCTGGCGCAGGGAAAGTGTAAAGGATGGTGCAAAGGCGTTCTACCTTTTGTCAGGGGAGCAGAGGCCAGCAGGGGATGGAAAAGGCATGTTGTCTTGTAGGTGACTACCAAGTCTGGGCTTGCAGCTAGAAGTTTAATTGTGTTAAAAAGCAGGGTGGATCTGGACTATATTTTATTCTTTCACAGTGGGTTGGGCAGCTCAAGGGATGTGCCTGTGCTTGCAGCTGTCCACTTGAGGCATCTAGGACAGATGATAACTCAAATAATGCCGCAGTGAAGAAATGCTTTTGGTCTTTTGCCTTGCGTGCAGCACTAGCCCATTGCTGGAAGGATTCATCACATTCTGCTGATGTATCCGAGGTACCTGCTGGAGGAGCTGTTTCCATGTTGTGCATCATACCTTGAACTGCTGCTCTCTTCCCCTAATGCAGATATTAGCATGTTCATATTTTCTCTTGTTCTTTCTCTCCTACTACTTGTATTATGATGCCAACAAATTAGAATGATAAAAAAAAAAAGGATGAGAATCTACTGGAAAACCCCCTTCACTATTGGGCTTTGCTGTAATGCGTGGTCCCTGCAAAGAGACCACACCATTGCTTCACCTCCCACTGCCTTCTGTCACTTTTTTGCAGCAGAGTTCACATGAGCAGACCTACCTCTGCTGAACCGGTTGCCACCTTGACTGTCAATGCTGAGTCAAGTGCTTACAGCTCTTCAGGCGCCCCAGCAGCAGTTGGATTATTTTCATGCCGAGTTACTGCCCTCAATAAATGAAACTGCCCCTGGGGAAATTTTTTCCCTGGGAGAAATATCTGTAGTCAGAGGACAGAGCTTAAACATTGAGAGGGTGGTGAAAGGCATGCTGGTTTTCCACCCAGGGGAGTTTCGTGTGGCACTCCTGAGCAAAAAGCAGCAGCTCAGGAGCTGCTCCATGAGCTTTCAGCTGCAGTAGGTCCCAGGAAGGAGTTCACTCGATGAGGAGCAGGCAATGGGGAGACACCTCAGAACTCAGAGTGTCCCCCAAACAAGCAAACCCAGCAGGGGTTAAGGCGACCTTCAGATGTGGTCATCCTCCACGCAGAGCTGAATCGCAGCCACTTTGTCACTCCTTGCCCTCCAAGTTGCACGTTTCGGTCATGAAGCACCAAGAAGGAGAAAACACGGGTTTTTTTTTTTTGTTCTGCCTCTTGTCTTTTTTTTTCTTTTTAAACAACTACCACAAAAGCTAGCTAAAGGGCTTAGGAGCAGCTGCATTATAAGAAATTATTTTTACCCCATTAAAAAATTTAAAATGAGAGTGGCAGAATGGAGATTAGAGCTTCTACTGCATTGCCGGGTGTTACTTAGTACCTGTGGATCATTACATTGATAAAAATATGTACAGACTTACTTTTCAGGTTTAAAAGTGTTTTGTCCTTTTGTTTGCTTAGCTAAATAAAGAGGTTTTGTTTGACCTGTGATTTTGAATCCAGCTGGCTTTTTAATATACGGTGACTCATACAAAGCAGCCTGCAGAGTCAGTCTCGTTTCCACCGTTATACCACTAATTTCAGCAGAAGCCCTACAGAAAATCAAGTGATGCAGGGGGGGGCTTTTGGTCTGGCTCCCAACCATGCCTTTCTGACCAGAGCTGTGCTCTTCTTTCTGTAATTGCTCCTGTCGAAATGAGGGAGCTAATCACGGAGAGGTGCTTCACACAAGCCAAATTGCCAGGATCTGGCCTTCTGAGGCACTGCAAGCCCCGTAAGATATTCAAGGTTAGTAATAAACCATTAGTTTCTAATGAAAATTGTAGCTGAGGCTGAGGACTTGCTGCCTCAAAATGGTAATTTTTTATAATGAGATACTGTCATTATCTTGGCTGATGTGCAATAGAACATCACTGGTTTTAGTGGCAGCAGGCTAGGAGCTCTTTAGACCAAGACTGACGTTATTTCATCTACTTTAGGTAAGCCAAAAAATGCTGAAGGGTGCTAAAGCAGGAAATCTCATTTCCATTTTCAGTAAAGACTACATATAATGTATCATTACCAAACACTGGGCCTGATCCTTACACCTGACTCAGTCTGTGTTTTCTTCCCTCACAGATGGCATCATTGCCATGAGAACGTAAAAACCATTGAGCGCATGGGCCTGCAGGGATAAGGAAATATTTGTGCTTGCCACTGGTAATGGCAAATTATGACGCAGTTCTGCAGACTCTGTGCAGGCAAAGTTGCCTGTTTACTTTCGGAAATGCAAGATCAGACAGAGTACCTGTTTGTCCCCCTGGGTGGCTCCCCATCGAGGCTGTGAGGGGGTCACGGCGATGCACTCCACAGTGACTGGCAACGAGGGTTCCAGGATTGTTGTCTTCCACAAATCACTTCATGACCAAGATAAAAGTGTCATTGTCTGACAACAGGAGGAGTCTCTGGTTCCAGATACTGTGAATGTAATACCATTTCTTGCAAATAAAGGTTGTTTTGATTAAAAAAAACTCAACAAGGAAAATGTAGGCATCATGCTATACACAATTCCTGGACTTCCTCCATCAGAAATTTTGGTTCTTCTTTTTCTAGAGTGAGATGTTATTTGGGGAGACGAGAGATTATGTAGCCTGCTTGATGTTATTCTACTCAGGTATCCCTGCAGATCAGAACTCACTTTGAAAATGAAAGGCTATATTTTCCTGCAAGAGGGTTTACGTCAATTCTACTCTTCAGGCCTAACCAAAAAACCATCAAAATACTCTCTTCTCTTTTGCCACAGTCTTTCCCAGAAATTATGAGTCAGCAAAAGCTTTCTGAACATGGTGTATAGAAAAAAACCCCACATTTTTATTGTCCCCTAAAAATGAATAATAATACTGTAACCCAAATTTGCTTCCTAGAAGAGGGGAAAAATGCTTGGGAAAATACCTTAGAAGTGTCACATATTTTGTAAATACATTAAATCTTTGGGAAAAGTGCTAAACTGAAAATGCAGTCATATAGTAAAGAAATGAAACAAAGCAAATAACATGTTGGGCTAAGAATGGAAAAGGAACTCAGCTAAATCCTTTTCACTCCTGGATTAAGTGGTTTATTACTAAAGTAGGATTATATGCATCTAAGTTTTCTGTATCTAATTTTTATACATGTTGTCACCGCTTAATGAATTTATGGTGAAAATCCCTGATGCCCTGTTCCCGACAGAGTTAATGGAGAAAGGTGGCATCAGGGGTCATCTCTAGCAGATTCTGCATTTCTAACTTCAGGGTCTAAAAATACACGTAAGAAATATCTCCTACAGGCTTTTCCAGAACAATACTGGTCTTCAGAGCCTGCACAGGGGTCCCAGGAGCCGCCTTTGTTCCTTCTCGTCATGTCCTATCTGGATGCAGGGTCAGTGCAGGTGTGAGGACCTGCATCCCAGCATGGAGTGCTGCCGGCAGGGAACACCTAGGAACAGAGCCAATGGCAGCCCTGCCCTGTGGCTTTACTGTGGTCCATACAGGAATGATAACGGTTTATGAGACTAAAGCCTAGCATATGGCTGGCTTTCTGGTTTTGCCAGAAAGTTTTTCCAGTTTTCAGTGGTTCGAGGCACTTGCTGGTCTTTTCTCTCAGCAGTTACTACTGTGGGTGATGCATCATCTTTGGACAAATCTATTCATGTTACTAGAGCAAGGTCAGGATGCTCCAGCCAGCAGTTTGGTCCCTGGCTTTGCAGGAGGAAAAGAGCTTAGGCACACACTGTGCCACCTGGCCACAGGGCTAGAGGGCAGGCCTTGCCTGCTTTTATTTATTAGTTCAGATGTAGCGTATAAGCTGAGGGCTTAAAAGAGGGGAAAAATAAAATCTTTCACACTATCACCTTTAGAGTTCTTAATCCAAGAAGCATTTTGACCTATCATAAAATCTGGTTTAAAACGTATTTGCAACATTACTGCAGCAGTGCCCTGATGAACTGCCTGCCTGAAGGCATTCATCATTCACAGTGTCACATTCATGATTATTAGAATTGATAAAAATAATGGGGCTAGCAGAGTCTGGAATACAGGCGGGTCTTTTTAAAACAAAGTTAACTTTGCATTATTGGCGAAATGACACTGGTTTGCATGCTTGTACTCACATACGTACAGCAATACTGATTCACAGCCTCTTTGTGGCCCCAGCTTGCTCCAGCGGGCAAATGCTTGATGCATTGCCCAGTCATAAACTGACAAACACATTAGTCCAAACTTTTTATGTGGTACTATGCACGTAAAAGTAATCTGTTCCAGCCCTTACATACAAATTGAAATGATAGAGATAAACTATAAGGATGTAAATGTAGCATAACTATAAATAAATATGCCACAACACTGCTTCTGAAATCTGCTGCATGTGTTATTGCTCTAAATAAATCTTGAACCTGAGCGAAGAAGTGTTTCCAAACTCTAAACAACATTGACCTCTGATGGGCTTTTTGAAGCCACTAAGCCATGGGATTATCAGAAGACAGGAGACAGCAGACAGCAGAGATGCACTTAAAGGATTTTTCTACAGCATGCAGTCTGAAAAAAAAGGAGGGAGAAACAATACACATTCCCCTCAGAACTGTGGATGATAAGGAAAGTCAATTTATTGTGGCATTTTACAGGCTTTTAGGAAAGAAGACTGTGATTTTTATTTTGTTTTTCCCCTCCAGAGTTAAACTAGAAGATGAAAAAAAGAGCCCGGCTCAGAGTCTGATTTTTCCCCATGGTACAGTAACTTTTTAACGGAGTGTTATCATAAAGGGCTAACTTATAACTCAAAGATTAAAGCTACTGGAAACTTGGTGAGTAACTGTAATTAGCAGCCTATTTTTTGTTTCTTTGTTTACTGAAAAATAAAAAAGGAGTTTGTGCTCTTTGTCACTCTCTCTTTGCCAGACCAAAGAAGAGAACAAACAAGCAAGCAGCAAGGTGCCCTTCTTGGTGCAGTATTTCATCTCCATAGTGAGTGATGATCTCTTTAGGCAGAATTACACGGGGAGCTTTCAAAAGTAAACAAAGGGACTTTGCTCAACGGGCAAACTTGCCAGTTCTGTTGTTTCTAAAAGCATCTAAACACACCAAGTTATATCACATCTTACATGTTTTTATTTGTATACAAAATGTTATAATTTATTATCAATATTGTGCAGCAAAGTGTAGGTACACACGCACGTACATACATACACGTCCCCCTCCCCCCAAAACACACACATGTACAAATACAACACAAACACGACTTTCTGTCTCTCTGCCCTTCAAAAAAGGCAACACTGTTTTGGCAGGTCAGCAGCTAGAAATAAGGTGCTATAATCAAGCAGAATCGGAATGTCTTCACTTTACAAATGTGATGTGCAAATTTATATACAACCACATTTTCTTTTTTGTCATGGGACCCGAAACTCCATACCCCGAAACACTCTCTGAGATACAAACATGTATAAAGTGCTAATACTTAAGCATGTTTCCAACGACTTCACAACGTAGTTTGAAGTTTAGAACAGGCACTGTAATAGTTCACTGGGTAGATTGTCACTCAGTGTGGTACGACAGAGAGAAAAGTCACTCAGACATCGCTGGGGGACCGGGAGCGAAAGGACACTTTAGCCTGAAAGCAGCCACAGAACAGCACCCACATGGACCTCTGGATTTCCTGGTTTCTGTAGGCGTAAATGATGGGGTTGATCATAGAGTTGTAGGTAGCAGGTAGAAGCGTGGCGTATGTGTACACAGAAGGGTAGTCAGGATCCCCCACTACACAGTAGATGGCAAAAGGCAGCCAGCTGGCTCCGAAAGTCCCGAGGATTATAGCGAGGGTAGAGACTCCTTTTTTGGTGGCAACATAGTGTGAAGCAGTCAGAAAGTGCTGCTGGAGAGCTATCTGGTGAGCGTGCCTGCAAACGATCTTGCAGATCTCGATGTAGAGATGGAGCATGATGAGGAAAATGAGAAAGAAAGAGGCGGACAGCAGCGTCACATTGCTCTTGGTCAAGGGTCTGACGACGCTGCAGGCGGCACGGTCATGGAGGCAGTTCCAGCCCAGGACGGGCAGCAGCCCCAGGCAGAGCGAGACCCCCCAGGAGCCCGCCAGCATGGTGTGGATGCAGAGCACCGTCCTTTCCGAGTAGTAGGTGAGGGCATTGTAGAGGGAGAGGTAGCGATCGACCGTGATGGCCAGCAAGCTACTCACGGAGGCGGCGAAGGAGGCGACGAGGAAGCCCACCGTCAGCAGGCTGACCGTCTCAGAGCGGATCACGTACTGGAAAACGAAGTTGAGGATGAGCCCGAGGCCGGCCAGGAGGTCAGCCGTGGCCAGGCTGCCCACCAGCACGAACATGGGGGTGCGCAGGGCGGGCGAGTAGCAGATGATGGCCACCACCAGGGCGTTCTCGCAGGCGATGGCGGTGCCCGAGACGCAGAGCATCACGTCCCAGGGGTTGAGGGCAGCGGGCGCGGGGGGCCGCGACGACAGCTCCAGCGACGCGTTGCCGTTGCCGTTGCCGTCGCCTCCGCCGCCGCCGCCGGCCGGCAGCCGCGGGGC